>JAVQKC010098949.1:0-34052 GCA_036025475.1 Philypnodon macrostomus | reverse complement strand
GGGATTCCTCCGGAGGAGCTGGAGGAAGTGTCTGGGGAGAGGGAAGTCTGGGTGTCCCTGCTTAGACTGCTGCCTCCGCGACCCGGCCCCGGATAAGCGGAAGAAGATGGATGGATGGTTTCACAAACTAATATAAATGCTCTTATCTCAAAGTGATTGAGGTTATAGAGGTCCTGACCTTGTATTTTTTAAATGTATAACATATGTAATCTACGGACCATAATGCAGATATTGACATTCTCACATTTTAAACAAATCTTGAGTTAATCAAGTCACAAACCTAATTAATAACATGTCACAGTTTTTCTAAGTTTGTCTCATTCTCATTCCTAACTGTAATAATAACTATACAACCACAGTCCATGTGACTATGTCTTATCCACTTCTCAGCAAACCATTCAATTATATATTAGTTTGATTAGAACAATTCTGTATCATGATTACAGTATTACAATGTTGTAAACCATGGCATGTTTATACCTACATCAATGTCCACATTTGTGACCAGTTGAGTAGCGATGTCCACACAGCCTTGTTGTCGTGCACTCGAGGGAAGGTCAGCATCACTGTACCAGCTGCGGCTCACCGAGTGGGCATAGGAGGCGGCTGGAGAGGCATGCTGCACCCGGGTCGTGGTCACTATACCCACAGATTTACCTGGACAGCAAGCACACACCAAAAGATAAAAAGTTTACTACTTAATATTAGCTGAACACTAATAAATATACAATGATATACACACTGGACATTGTGGACATTGAACCGTAATCACTGAAGTAGCAAAGCCGAGCTTATCGTGTGATTGTTTTATTTCTCATATTAAATGTTAAAACAGATTGTTCATATGAGATAAGTTACAGATTGTTTTGAACACACTTTAACAGTTATCACAGTGTGACTCTTAAGGGAGGTACCTTTTGCTTTTGCTCGTCGCAGCACAGAGTAGACCTCATTACCAAAGGTGGTGTTACACTCATAGGCCACAGCCATAGCACTGAGCCCCACTGTTTTAGCATTGGCCTTGACCCCGCAGTGGTAGGCTGTGGCTGTACTGGCACTGTCCGCCACCTGCTTATCCACACTGTAGGTCTGAAAGAAACAAGCAGAATAGAAGTGCCCAATAAAGTACTGTGTAAAAATAGACAATAAATATGTGTTTGAGCAAATGTTGGACTGCCAAAATGGGACATGGAATATTTGGGTCCCCAGAGGTATGATAAAATCCAGCTGTTATAGTCTTAAGATCATTGTCAATGTGAAATGTCTTTATATGCATGTTATATATATATATATATATATGTTTGAACCCTGTTAAGTGCTGCACTTGACAGGAGTAAAAACAATGCACATCCACATAGATACTGTACATGCAGCCACACACAGAAGTTCCACTGTCCGGATCAGACTGCTGGGTCAGTTTCACTACTGTGAATGCTACATATAATATCTATCAATTTACCTTTAGGGCAAAACATTTATATGCTGTATATAATTGGATGTTTGCACAGTGGCGTGTTTATTTATGTGTGTATCTGAAAAGTCACTGAGTACAGAACTATAAGTAGTACTTGGCCAGAGTATTTTACTCATTCCAAACACCAACACCATGTTTAGCATGAGTTGAGGGGGGCATAATTATTACTGTTAGTGTGTTTTGTAAGTGTAAATAATGCAACACAAAAGTAGTGTTTATGATGATGATGATGCAATAATGATAAGGTCCAGGTCTAAGGTCACCCGTGTTGGGCCATTACCTTGGAGAGGGCCACATACGGGAAAGAGTCCATCGTCAGAACAGTCTCTTCTCCGGACCTCCCCTCCATCTGTCCTCGGAGTATCCTGGCTGCTGACACTGTGGAAACCCCCATTCCTAAACAGGTAAATGTAGAAAGTATATTTAGATTATTATACAAAACTGAATGAACAACAACATATGAAACTCAAAGCACGGAATACATTAAATTCATAAGTAATATTTACACACATTTACACATCCTGTAAATGTCTGTCATATTGAGGAAAAAGATCATGTAAATCTCTCTGCAAACAAAGTCAAAGGCCATTTGCATCAACTGAACCCATAATTGAACGGTGCATTTAAGGTTGTGGTTTTGTAGGAAAACACATTTTCATATTACATTAGGACACAGTGTAAGCCTGACTCTACAGGGCACTATTCACATCACTCCAAACCGAGCAGAACATGTATATCTTCCTGTCACTCAATTTATTTTATTAATGTCTTAATTCTTCCTGTGGGCGGACTGTTTACATCACAGCTTTAACTAAAAACAGACACTTGGCTGGGCATTAACGCAGAATGTGCCCAAACTTAATGAAAGAACGTCTATATGACATTCAAGCACCTCAAAATAGCTTCCCGCTTAACAACAATGAATGAATACAATTTTGTGTGCACAATTTCTATTCATATGATTAACATATCCCTGAATAAACCTTGAAAAAGTGTTTATAGAAAGACATTTAAAGAGGTTCTGTTCTCTGGGCATTCTACAATGTATCCTATTTAAAATGTATTTTGTTTTATTCCTGCATGTTTTACAAAGCCCCTGGGGCACTAACCTTCTCATGAGCTGAATTTCACCTTTCTGTGTTAAGAGCCCCAACCTTGTTTAAACTTTCCATTGTTTGCAATGACTGTAGTAGTAAAGTGTGTGGGGCCATAAAGGTGAAAGAGGACCCTAAAGGAACGTTCACCTAATCTGAGCAGTTTCAGCAGAAAAAGCACCAGTCAAAGAGAAGACGTGTTCAGTAAATATTGTATTTTTAATTAATACTTAGTACTTGAATGCTAATGTAGAGGCACTCTATTATTTCAAAGCCTTATATGACCTTATACCTTATATGACACTATCACTAATCTTAAATTCCATCACACTTCAACAAGACGTCATAGAAAATTACAAACCTGCGTGCAGTTTTGTTTAAATCATTATTATAGTTATTACAAATGTAGTAATGTTGTGTGTTTGACTAAACCACATTTCAACTCTCAACATCCTGACACTGTGTGATTATCTTGACAATAAGAGTCGTACCGTCGCCGAGGAAGAGGATGATGTTTTTGGCTTGGTGCTCCAGGGGGCGGAGTCTCAGCGCAGCATCCAGTGTTTGACGGGCCTGAGCATCCCAGTAGCCAGGCTCCTTCTCATGGTCATAGTCCTCTGCTTGTTACGAAAGATAGATTGGTTAGGTTATAAAAATGATACATTACACATCCAACTATGGTAGATTTGAAGACATGCAAACATATCAAATCAAAATTTAGTTCATTTTTATCCATATACAAATGCAAAGAACATTTTAAAGAACTGGTAGCTTCCTCCCATCAGTGGTTGTAGGCTGCTTATATCCTACTGTCTCTTCATGCTAATCCTGAACAATATTGCGGTCAGTTTTATGGAGCTAAACCATTTGAATTCAACTAACTGTACACCGGGAGAATGGGCTTAACGTGGAATGGGAAGATACTTCAGACGATGAACACTGAAGACTATAGCCTAAAACATTTGCACAGTAGGCCAACTTTTTACTGATCTAGTCCTCATACCTGACTCACCTCTCTAGGCTGTGACACAGACCCCCACCCTATTCTTGTCTTTGAGCATTTGCATTACAGTGTTTCCTTTAGAATATCACAGACCAAACACAAACATGCAAAATGCTCAAGGAGGCTCAAGGCTCTCAAACAATAGCCTAAAATTTCCATTACATTTAAAGCCATGTATTTTTTGGAACCCATAACCTCTGTAATCTTTATTAAATCTGACATTAGCATTTCAACACATAGAGGAATGAGAACTCTCCAACCACAGCCTGTCCATTCTGCCTGTTTCTTCTTCCAAGTTTACTTCTGGAGTGTTTTTTTTCTTTTTTTTTTTTCTTTCCTGGGTGAAAAACTAGTCCACTAACTGGAAAGTTAGTAGTTTTATTCCTGTGCCAACCTGTTTGTACTGCCATTGTTTCCTTGGGCAAAACACTTCACCAACATGGATGGTGGGGATTGAAGAGGCTGCAGGCATGGTATGGTTACCACATCTCCATCATTGGATGTCTTGACAAGCGCTAAGCCATTAACTCGTCACTATTAATACTGAATGTTAGAATACAATGATTTTAAAAACTGTATTGTTTCGGTCTAGTGCAGCCGGTTCTGACCAGGTGCACCTCCAGAAAACATACTGACCGCTGACATATAAATGACACATAAATTGTTGTCTGTTAACTAGTGATGAAATATATTGTTAGTTTTGACTTTATGTTTCCAATGCTTTGTTTTCTGCCCAAACATCACACCAAAAAGGAAGACAAAACCAAGCACATGCAAGCCACATTTTCACAGGTAGCCAAATATACTTACAGGTATACTTACACAACCACTGCTCTTTTTTACCCCTCCAATGTTGTACCTGCTCAAGTCCATTTGTCCACCCACAAAAAGTGCTGCTAATATCCTCAGAGCAATAATGGCCATGTTGTCTCCTCACCTTGGTTGTGCATAGTAAGCCAATCCATGGCCTGCACTGCGGGGCCCAGGAGGATGAGTAGTAGAAGACGAAGAATGGGGACCCTTCGCCACATTGCTTAAATCCACAGTAACCTGCAGGATGGACTAACACGTGTGTGTGTGTGTGTGTGCCGAAACCTAGGGCCCTGCCTTTTTAAAAGCCCCACTGGGTGTGTGTAGTAGTAAAGGGATGGGCTTATCCAGTCACAAAAAAGGACGAGCAGAGAAGAAGGGGAGAGAAAGAGACCACACAAGAGCAGCCCCCTTGACTCACTTTGATTCCTGTAAAATGCACAAGACTTTTTTTGTATTGTTTTTAAAAGGTTTCTTTAATTTAGTTTGCCGTGCACTCTGAAGGACACATGATACACAATCAAGCGGTGCTTTGAAGTGGTAAACGTATAATGGGTTTCTTTTTTATGCCACGTTAACAGAGGGAATAGGGAAAGACAAGCTATAACCAATTTAAGCTGGCATTCATCATGATACAATCATTATTTCTCTTTCCATCTTGGCTGGAAAAAACTGTCTAATAGAACGACGTCCAGGCCATTCTTGAAAATATAAAGATGGAGTTTTGATGGGTTCTGCTTTTCGTGTCAGAAATAAATTGCCCCTATTTCCATTTCCTCCCTTTATAAAAATCTTTGCATTTAAAAGACCCCAATATTTTCCTCTTCCCTTTCACCAAGTGGAGTTGGCCGGTTCATTTGTGGGAAGTGAAGCAAGGTTAGCATTTTTCTTCTGTGAGGTAGTTAGAGCCAGCCTGCAGAATAAAAAACGTCTCTGCAAATACAACGGTTAGTGTGTGAAATGAGGTGGATTAGGGCCAACTTTGTTCCACACGGGCAGGAGATTTAGACTATGTGTACAGTTCTAGTCAAGTGAACACTACAAAGCTAAACTCACAAGGCAGTTTATTGGATAACAGCGATAACTACTCACCTGCTTATAAGTTGAAATCGCTAATCAGCCTATGACATCACATCAAGTCAGTGGATTTGGTCATATGTTCAAGACAAAACTGTTTATGTTCAAACCAAGCATGAAAATGAAGAAAGGTAAACAAACTTTAAATGTGGTAGTGAAAACATGATCACTTAAAGTAATGTAAATATCCAGTGAGCGGCCGTTGTGTGGGTCAAAATGCCTTGTTACGTTCAAGCCTGCAGATCTTAAATGCAACAAATAAGAAGCAGAACATGAAGCAGAGGGGCTACAGAACATGAAGATCACCCAACTACCATGATAACTACCATGCCAACTACCATGATAACTACCATGCCAACTACCATGCCAACTACCATGCCAACTATTTTCCAGAAATGGTTTGCAGTTGGTTTGTATGTGCCTAATAAAATCTGCAATTTGGTTAAAGAGGCCTCACATGATGCGGGTCCACACCACATGAAGAGTAAATACTAAGCGCAGAAAGTGGTGTGCAGAACGTGTGCAGGCCTGTCTGTCCATTTGTTTTGGTTCAGCCGCTGTGAGAGACTCCAGGAGAGTTTCCTGAAAGACCAGTGTAAAGTGGCTGTTTTTAGTCTCAGAGAGGATCAACTGTTTCACTTAAAAGGTGCTTAGCGGCTCTTGTTGTTGTGGTTATATGGTGAGAATGGAGGCTTGTAGAATGAAAACATCACAAATCATGGGAAAATGAATAGCAAACGTAAGCTCAGTGCTTTACTTTTTTAATGTAATGGATTGCATTTATATTGCACTTCACAAGTTAATTGTTGCTTCACTCCACAGTCACACACTATTGGTGGTAAAATACATCTGTACGAATGCAGCTGTTCTGTATAAACTACACACACGTTATATGAAGTGTCAAAGAACCAACCCCTACTGTTTTGCAGAGTGTATCGTTCATGTAGGTTAAAAGTGAACACACCTTGCTTCATGCCACAATCCCCTCTATTCACTCGGTTTCTCCTCTTAATGTACAGGGCCCTTTAAACCTATAGATTGTGTAAATTACAGAGTTTTTGTGTCTAGATTACAACGTGTGGAAGGAAATGTTTAGCTTCAAGATGTCAAAGTCAAGATATACAGCGTATGAGTGGGTGGTTCTAGACCACACAGCCACAAACTTAGGAAAGGGTCCAACATTTGTTAGAAAACCTACTTCTTTTGTAATAAGAGAGACATGTCAAGGATATTGATTACGAAAGCTTGATGTTTGTGGAGAAAGAGCCAATAAGGATAACTATAAGAATATCTCTAGGGCATAATAGTAAAAAAAATCCACCCATGCTGTACTGGTAGAACAATCAACCAAGTCTCTGTATTTGGTCAAAGACATTATTCATATTTGCAGAAAGGTCTTACAATATCCAGATCAGTTTAAGATGGTACTATAAATGATGTAAGCCTTTTTAAATATGGGGCTCTAGGGACCAGCATCTCAGTACATTTAGAAGGACAGTCATAAAAGGTTTTATTACAGTCGGGTTCAGTTAGAAGTAAAAATAAGATAAATGTCCATGTCTCATTGGTCGCCACAAAGAGATCTCTCTACAACATAAAACACTCTTGACAGATTTGAAAAGTGGACCTTGTTAGACTTTAATTGTACTCATATAGGAAATATGGAGTATACTCCGATTAGACCAAATACTGTAGATTGGTTTAGTAAGGCAAAAGAAGAAAAATGAATGAACTTTGTTTACCATTTCTCATAAGGCCAGCGTTCCACATTTGATCCTAGTTTGTTATGTCTGAGCCTTGAGACGTATATGTTATGACATGGTAAAAGTAAACTGCTGTAAATACAACAAAAAAATGCCACGTACAACACAACAGTAAACTAACACAAGGGTTTTACAGTAATATATTTAATTGCCTTTCATGGGCACAAAGTAGCCACATCAAAATCTGTGTAAATGCTTGTTGGTACCTTAACCTTTACCCTTGTTTCTGTCTGTTAATTCAACATGACAAGCCTGTTGTTGGCATGAAACGCAAGAATCAAAAGGAAAAAAAGATTACAAGTTTGTTTGTTTGTTTTTCTCCTCCATTAGAAGCTTTAGAAGCTTTTTCACCCATGAGGAGCTCGTAATAAAGTTGGCAATCGTTCACGTCAAGAGGAGCCAGAAAAAGTTTGTGCATGTGTCTCAGATACTCCTGCCTCTTTGGGGGTGTCACACTGAAAGGATCCCTCTAGGAAGACCCAGGGCAGTGTCCAGGAAGTGTCTAGGGAGAGGGAAGTAGAGGTTTTTGTCTAAGACTGCTGCCTTTGCAACCCAGGGATAGGATGTACAGCAAAAACTAAAACAATTTCCATCCTACACAGAAAGATCTAAAGTAGAGTGCCACAGTGATGAGTAGTGTCACGTTGGACAATACCTAAGAAAAACCAATGTAGTTAAATACAACTACTACTTAACAAAAAGCGGTTTGTAAACTGTGGCAGGAAATAAAAATGACATTTTCCATCGAGCGTTTCCGTTGTGCTGTGAGTTCCTTTTTCCTGCATGGCCACCCAGGCATGATGCTCAGGCTCTGGAGAAGAACATTGTGTCAAAGGGGAAAAGAGTCTGCAACTGGCGCTTGAGGTCAGACATGGAGTTTATTTTCTCTTGAAGCCTTGCTGAGAAAAGACAGGCCCCTATCCAAAAACATCCTCCTCTATATCCACGCTGGTCACCAGGTGCTGACCAGACACTCACTAGGAGGTTTGGAGAGTAAAGGGGGAACACTTTTACAATAGTCGACCATTTTTCTTTTGGTGTCCGCCCCAATATACAGTTTGGTCATCTTAGGTCACAGCCTCACGCATGGATTAACAAAAACGTATGCATTTGGCAGCTCATGGACCACCCACACAGAATGCTGAAAGTCATCTAGCATCATCACTGACCTGTTAGCAATTTGTTCCCACAATCCTGGCCACTCTTACAAAACAAATGATCAAGTAAATAGTTAGAGTAGAGGGAGAATATCAATCAAGTTATTGCTCAAGGATGTGAACAATTCCATTTCATTTTGAGCACACCAAATGGAACACAGATTGCCTGTTGACATCTAGTCACGAAGTGTGTGACGTTATATTGAAGCCAATTTATTCTCAGACAGACAAAAAAGCATCACAATTAAACACTGTCACCAGTCAAGAGTAGGCCTAGAATACAGTTTTGTTGTATGAATATTTAAAGGTTCAATATGTGGCCAGTTTGTTAGGGACAGACAAATAATCAGTCACTTTCACGGGACACAGGAATTTCAAGGGGCTATTTAGATTCTCTTCTATTGCAAGCATATCTTTGGGCAGTGCAAAAAAAGTACCCGGAGAGAACTAATAGCACACACAGGGAGGACATGCAGACTTAGAAAGATTGTGTTTGGCCAGGATCACATACTGCCACCATGTGCCCCACTATTTTTGTCTCTGGCATTTTAAAGTCAGAATTGAGTTGTTTTCTTGTGTGTTCACTGTCTTAAAACATGACCTTTGTATCAACTCTAGCATACAGTACAACAGACAGACATACATATTAAATTTAATAAAGTCTTGAAAGTAAATAGACAAAGAAAATGCTTTTAAGTGGAATACATTTATGACAGGCATGCATAGAAACGCCAGCTATATAAACTCCTCAAAGACATCTGGAACAGCAATCCAGACATTATTAAAATGAAAGTAACTTGATATATATTGTACATTAGTTGGGTCCAGATTGCTGTGGTGGGATTAGCAGACAGACCAGTGGCTAACACCTCTATTAGTTTCAAATTAGTTTGACTTTCTGTAAGTGACTTTACATTTTCAGACTCACTGGTCACTTCTTTTGGGGGTTTCTGTAAAGTCTAATCAACTCATCAAACCACATGTTCAAAACCATAATGCTGAAGTTTAAACCAAGTATAAAAACACACTGTCTGTCTGGGGTTTACAGAGAATGGTTTGAAAAATATTATTGCTGCACTACTTGATTTTTTCCCCTTGCATTTAAGCAAAAATAATTACTCAGTCAATAATACAACAGAAGATGAAAAAATTATGAAAATGATACTTTGAGAACTGTATTATAAGGGTTTTTTAGTACGAGGGAAGGAACTGTTTTACCAATCACACACCTCGATACATCCATTATATATCCAGAACTAGAATCTTTCAGGAAAAATCAGGAAAAATGTGAAGGGGCTGATGTTTTATTCACAGCTTTGTTTGTTTTTTAGTTCAAATAATTAAAAGTCAACTCCAGACTGCTGCTCGTTATTCTCATCTTTCTGGTTTGTGTGAGACCGTGGTCGAGGGAAAGGAGAGAAAGAGGAAAAGGTCTCATTCAAACTTTTACAAAACCAGCTAGTGCAGCTTTAATGTCCAGTGAGTCACAGTTCTTTGATCAGTGGTCATATAAGAACTTTATGAGCACACACTGTGTCTCAAAAAATGTTAACTTTCTTAGCAATATCTTTTTCTCTAAGCCTCGGAGGTTAGCATTGTTTTAACCTTTTCCCTCAGGTTATAAAAGAATACTATGAGAGATCTTAAACTTTTTATCTGTTGCGCAAAATGTGGAGATCACATGATTATGTCTTTTTTATGTGTGTCTGTATGTTATAGGATGGGAAAGGTGCAGATTAACATGTGTCACTCACAAAACGATGTGGTTATTAGGACTAAAGTCCATGCTGAGTGGACTTTCAGTAGTATGATGATGCTGCATCATTATATTATGTAATGTACAAGAAAACTGAGGAGATTCTCTTGTCACTGGCAAATTATATTTACAAACCACTAAAAATAATATATTCTATTTGTCTCTGCTATGTTTTACTATATTGTTGCCGACACCCGTGTGTAGGTCTATAAGTATGTGCCACAGACTCGTTCATTTTATGATGACAGCATGTCTCGGGTCTTTACATCTGTCGACTTTTTCCATCTGCCAGTCTGACTGTTGCCTTCAATTAACCCTTTGCAAAAAACCACAACTGACTATTATTGGTGAAGCCATTTGGCATAGGGCTATTATTTCAGTCAAAATATCTTCATAAATACAATTAGAAAAGGTCATGCTTATTTGTTTTTAGTCTACTTTTATCTTCTTTTATTAGACGGCAGCCCTATTCAGTTGATGCTAAATTTATATGAGCAAATCGTGTTATATAATTTGGGCTAAAGTATGTCCCCTTTGTCACGCTCTTACATCCACGGTCACAGTTCAAGAGGTGGGGACATAGACTACTACTGCTGCTCTGTCTAAAACCACAACACTATAAAATATAAACTTACAACAAAAGAGCAAATACCAGTCTTGCACCAGTCAGATGCACAACATCTGGGTTGATTTAAGCAATTCTTTTACTTACCAGTTACCAGAAATTCTATCGTTCCAACCTCAGTCCAGTAGACGGCGCACATGCACTTTGTTCAGGCGGAACCAAAGACCATAGTTCCAGAGAGATCTAGATGTTTCCGACCGACTTTGTTTTGATCACGGACCAGACGGATTCGTAGCGGCAACGGTTCGGTGCTCTTCCTTCAACTATCTTTTTCTCATATCTAAATAATGGCAGTTCCAGGTATTGCTTTACAACGTTTTTTTAACATTTGTAGTTTAACAATTGCTGTGTTAACATTTGCTGCTTTAACAATTGAACTTAGCTAGGTTAACTGCTACAAGCTAGAGCAGAAACCGTGCTTCGCTATAACTCGCTTAAATATAATTATTGATTTCTATAACGTAGCATTTAATTACCATCCTAAGCGTTAATAGAATTCTACGTGATTGAATTTTGGTGTTAAGGGCCTTCTTCTGAGGCACACAAAAGCAGTTACCTTTCTCTTTTCATCACCGCAGGACCAAATAAAGATAACATAAGAGCCGGATGCAAGAAGTGTGGATATCGTGAGTTTTATTAACTACCCGTCTAAACAGTGTTTATGCTAAATGTTGTTAACATATGCAGTTCAAGTAATATATTTCTTTCCAAATGACTTCAAATATCAAACTTAGGTATATTGTGCTGTCACTTTCTTTCAGCGGGACATTTGACATTTGAGTGCCGAAACTTCATCCGAGTTGACCCCCAGAAAGACATCGTTTTAGATGTGAGCAGCACCAGTACAGATGAGAGTGAAGAGGAGCTCTCTGTCCAGTACAATGAGAAGCCTGGTAAAGGTCGGTATATTATGAATATATGTAATTGAAAGTGACTTCTAATATCTTTCATAGAAATATTAACATTCTCAAAATGTAATATGCCTTATATTGGTCTTGATGGTGTTTATATCATATATGATGTGTGTAATATGTATGGTTGGTCTGTAGAGTCTTGTGATGATGACCGGAAAGCAAGGAACAAACAAAAGAAAAGCAAAGACCGCAAGTCAAGAAAAAGGTAGCTTTTTGCTCATCAGTTTTCTAAAATGCTTTATTTTCTGGTTAAAATGAACTGCACGGAGGGGGATTTAGTGTGTTATTTCTGGTGACATTGTCCCCTAACCCATTATTTTTAGTTTGTAGTTTTTGCATTGAGGTAATTTCAATTAAAATATAGCATATTCATGTATTTTTGTTGTTTATTATGATAGGTCTCCTTCATCATCAAGTGATGATGAGACGCCAAAAAAGAAGAAGAAGAAACACAGGTCTAGCTCTTCCTCAGAGAGCGACGGACAGTCAATGAAAAAAAAGTTAAAAAGCCACAAAAAGAAAAGTAAAAAGAACAAAAAGGACGGAAAACAGGACAAAAAGAAAAGTAAAAAGAGGAGACATGAGTCCTCGTCGAGCTCCAGTGACTCCTCAGACACTGACTGACACACTAAATATTCACACCTAATCATCTTTTTATAGAAATTGTATATGTTACGTGTATGTGTTAAATTGATAAAAAATAAGGAAGGGAAGTGAATGTAATTGTCCATGAAGCATGTTAGTGGCAACGGCTGATGTGCAAAGCAGAAATGGCTGTTGTTTTGAGCATAGCATAGAAGAGAGATGTATGAGGAGGATATTGTGTATATTTTGTAACAAACTAGAATGTCTTGCTTTCTATTTTTGCCAAATTAAAATTAGTTTGAAATAACTACTCTTTTCCAGTTATGTGTCCTTGAACACGGTCTGTCATGAGTCCTTCTCACTTTTTAGAGCAAAGTCATTTAATAAAAATAAATATATTTTATTTATCAAGGGGTGCTCCCTTAGAGATAGGGGGAGGAGCTCGGAGTAGAGCCGCTGCTCCTCCACATCGAGAGGAGTCAGCTGAGGTGGCTCGGGCATCTGTTTCGGATGCCCCCGGACGCCTCCCCCGGGAGGTTTTTCAGGCAGGTCCCACCGGAAGGAGGCCCCGGGGAAGACCCAGGACACGCTGGAGGGACCATGTCTCTCGGGTCCGGAAGAGCGGGAGGAAGTGTCCGTTGAGAGGGAAGTCTGGGCGTCCCTGCTTAGACTGCTGCCATGGACATTTGATATTTATTTCTCAAATCTCACATTAACTAACATGATTCTCCCTGCTTCCATCTATTAACTCTTACAATGGAGCTGTACCACAGCCACAGTTCTGTTTTGATGTTTCAACCACTTTATTCTTAGTTGATGTCTATTTGATGTTTCTCTACCTGCATTCTATACCATTATTATAACTCAAGCATAACCAGCCTTGAATGTCATGATGTTTAGAGTATTGTCTCAGGAACCTACTGGTACTGGTGGTAAATACATTTCTGCCTCAGACATTTTGAGTGGCTTTGATAGTTAGTATTCTACTCTCCAACATGAATGATCATTTCTGCTTGAATCTTCAAGTCACTGTCTGATGTAAAGTTTTGATTCGGTTTTTTAACCAGTAATCTCAGCTGCCAGACTGACCAATGGCAAAGTGAATTGTATTATTTATTCCTATAGGGGGCAGCAAAACACATCAAATAAAGGTTGAAGAATAAAGACGACTCAAGATGCATATATGTTAAATCGCACTACACTTTTCAGATAACTTTCAAGAGTCCAAGTGTCATAATATTTCCATTAAAAAAGATTTGATGTATACAATAAGCTAACAGTAGAACTAATCATGTGAATATGGTGAATTCCAACTAAAATCAATGCTAAAGCTGTTATGTTTCCATCTAGTGGTCAGGTAGGGAACAGTCAGAGTCTTATCACCTCAGGAACTTCTCACAGATAATGATGGCTCATGATTTAGAGGATTCTGAGTAAAAACCTCCCTTCGCAAATAGTGGGTTAGGCTTGTCTGTCTGATAAAACCATGTTTATTTAATACTAGGTGCTTTATAAGTCACGTCCCGCTCAGTCACATGAAATGTCTCTTTATAGTATAATAAATGTGATTGTATAGTTTAGATATAATCTGGTGGCAGTAGCCTACAACTCTTTGAACGATTGGTCTAGAACAGTTTGACAGCTATTTAAAAGGCATCATTATTTTTTGTAGCCTTCATTTTGAGAGCTATGTAACACGCATGACAGCTACATGCAGAACCGATCATAGCCACTCTTACAACATGGCATTTCATGTCTGTAAAAATGTAGATCCCCCCCCCCCCCCAAAAAAAAAAATAAAATAAAATTGAAAATGCATTTTTATTAACCAGCCACGTAGGCCAAGAGACAGTTATTTCATCTTAATATAAGATCAGGGTGCTCATCTTCAATCTTTTTTTTTTGGCAGATAATATAAGATAATTGAGATAATGGAGTAATTACAACAATCAAGATTCCACCTATACATCCTGGTTAATGCATATAAATACAGTGATGGAAGTCCACTGCTCCAAAAGAAACTTCAGAAGTGTGTGACTTCATAATTATCCAGATGGCGAGAGGACAAGTCCATTTGAAGGAGAAAATGAAGTCTAAGTGTGCGTCCATGTGCAGCCACATTGAGGGAGCCATATGCTGACTGTATAAGAAAACAAGCTCTTTGTCTTTTCATCAGATCATTGACTTTTATTGAGCCTATTGGGCCTTACAGAAACTAATGGCTAATGGGACTCCACTGAGCCATTTAAATGAAAATGGGATATTCAAAGTCATCTTTTTTTCAGAGTTTAGCGGCAGAAAAATGGTATTTTGAGTGTCTTTAAGGCATTGCTGGAGGAAACGTGTTAGCAAAATGGCGAAGAGAATGGATATGCCATTGTCTATAATGGGCTCACATTAACAGGGCTGCAAAAACTAAGTAGTAGTTTAAGTCTACACAGTACAGTCCTGAGTTCTGCATTTATTTGAATAGCAAGGTGAGACCAAATTGATGCAGGGGCTGTCGTGCTCAATGGCACTTCAAAAGAACAACCTCTGTTCTTTTGACTTGGAGAACCTGCAACCTGCTATGCCTGCTTCTCTTAATATTATGGCTAGCACCACTACACACAAAAGCATATTATCTTCCCAGAAATAAAATGAAAATCCCTTATGCAGCATGTCAGTGGGAACAGCCCAAGCTGAGAGATGGCGCCTGTAACCACTGTTGAAATATTATTTCAGAGGCAAGTCGTCCCCGCATCTTGGACTGCAGTGAGCAGAACACTTGAAAAACGCATCAGGGCCAAGGGGCAAGTCCGGGGCTATACATTTGCTACCAATTTAGTTTCTGTATCTTATATTTCACCCTCCTCTTCCTATCCTGGCCCTACTGTAGTAAATGACCTCTAGGATAAATAGACAGCAGGCTACATGACCCCAGCCTTCAAACACAAAGGCTGTAATAAATACTACAAGGAAGTGTGTTCAATGTTCACCCAAAAACTGCAGGGAAAGAAAACGTGGGGGCGATTGGGGTGAGACTGTGTTCACTATGATCTCTCTGGTCAGAACTTTTCCCAGTGACTGTTATTAACGGCCTAGGTCCTGAGTTCTCATTCAGAGCTGGGCTTGTTCATATAAACCTTGAGGTTTTGAGGCAGTGCTGGACTGACTGGGTGGCTTTCACCAGGGAATTATCACCAGGTTGCCTTGGACAGGGATCAGTGGGCCCTCAGCACTAACCTGTTCGACTGTGGTCCAAGTGGGGCTGGTGGTGGTGCAGACAGGATGCCTCTGTAATGTGGCCCACTGGAGACACTGATGCTCTAAATCACTGAGGATTTGGATGATTCAACTTAATGTTTAACCCTAATCATTTTGACCTCAAAGTGGTTTCATTTAACAACTAGTTTTCATATTACTCCAAAGAGATTCAAGCCACAATTCATAGCCGTTCACATCTGAAGACAGATGCAACAATATTAAGGTCAAAGAGGCCATTAGAAATTCTGACATTAATGCAATATATTTTATTGTATAATATGAACAATTGATGGTTAAAAAATATATCCATCTTGATGAATGAAGAGTTCCAAACATTTGTATTCCTTTAACACTTGGATGAGCCAGTGTATTTGCAAATGTATATCCAAATTGTACCAATACATTATTTACCAATACATAATTATGAGTTTCTGTTAGACATAGCTGATTACATTTCTCTGTGTGTCCCAGTGAGGTCCTGCAGGTGGTGAAGTGGCAGAGCTAAGACAAGCCACAATGACAAATCTCAGTCTACCCAGCAGCTACAGCACCAGTTGATTCTGCTCTTTGAACGGCAGTAGATGTTTTGCATGTCCCCAACATCGGACAGATGTGTCTGGTTTTAAAAAGACGACTGTACGACATAGTGTCATCTCTGCGCCTGGGCACATCTGCTCACTCTTACCCAGTTTTAGTGTTCTTTCCACTCCACATTTATATGGAAAGTGTCTTTGTTCTGTGGGGGGTGAACAGTGTCTTTGTCTGAAGAAGACATCAAACAGACACACAGGACTTTAGCAATGACATATGATGGTTTGAACACGATCAGACAGCTATTTTCTGACTACTTATGCTCCTCTAGTCATTTTTCTAACGGTGGAAAAGTTGTAATGCACTTTTTTTTAGAAGTGTCCTTGACCTCGTCGAGCTGATGAGTTTAGTGGCATACTTAGTGGCACCTAACTGTGGTTTGCAGTCAGCAGAGTGTTACTCATTCTCTCCAGACAGTTTCCAATCTTTTTTAGACAAACCAGAGAGTGGCTTGTCACGATGCAATTTTGTAGAAGTCTGAGGAAATTGTTGTTTTATTGCTTGAAGCCATTAGAGGGAGTTTGGTGTATACTTTACATTGGGGATATATTGTTGAGATTTCATACAAGGAATCCAGCCACAGGGCTATAGTCTCTGTGCCGGTCCCAAGCCCAGATAAATGCAGAGGGTTGTGTAACTAAGGGGTGTAAAAACCTATTCTACACCAGTATGCAAATGACTGCATGCTATAGGAAGCAGATGGTGCGATGACCAAGAGAAAAACCTTTATTAGTGGCAGTGGCTTGGATGGTAGGCTGACTGGAAGGTTGGTAGTTCAATCCCAACTCCAAAACAAGTCCCCATTTGTATTTTGGGCAAGACACTTCACCCACCTTACCTGTGTCAGTGTGTTTGGTGGTGGTTGGAGAGGCCGCTGGCATTGTATGGCTGCCACACCTGTCAGACCTCCCATGGCAGCAATAGAAGAAAGAATGCAGATTAGAAAAGTATACAATGATAAATTCCTAAACTACAACCTCATATAACTTTTCTTTTAGCTGTTAAATGTTGATGTGCTGTTTTCTAAGAGGACAATACTGAGCTAATGAGGTTATAAGAGAACGTAGAGCACTGTCAGTGTGTGGGTGTTTTTATTGAAAGACTTAATTATTCATTAAAGCCTGTGATGAGTTTTTACTGAACATCAATGCAGCTTAAAACAGTCACCATAATAGGGACATTCCTGGCTTACAACGGCATGCTTCTCTGTGCGTATAGAGATGCTCTGTGGGAGTTTCCCTCTGGAGGACACGCTAAATCGCTGCCGCTTATCTTCAACTACAGGAGGTTGTCTTTATCAGAACTGGTGAGGAAATTTTTTTTATAACTTGCCTACTTTCATTTTTTCCCAACTGAATCTAAACATATGGTGTAAAGTGGAAGAGCGGTCAGTGCTTCTGCCTCTCTGCAAGGAGGTCATTCCTTTTGCCGCCCAACAATGCCACTGCCTCTAACCATACACAGTTTCTGGACTTGTCTTATCACATTTTATACTTCATATCGTTCTACCGACCTGCTTACACATGTTAATATAATCCTAACAATAACTTTGCAAAATCATGCTCCTTGAGAAAGACTAGGTTTATGCGGCATACATTGTTTAAATGGAGTCTTTTGATTGAATAATAAACAGTAAAACCCTGCTCTTGCATCCATGTGAGCTTCTTAATTGCCATTAAATTGCTCTTGCTAATCTGTTTTGAGGTGAGAGGTAATGTATTGTAATTTTTCATTCATGACTTCAAATGGGCCAGTGGTAAAGAAGAAAGCACTAAGGAGCAGAGCCACAGAGAAGGTGGTAACCAGAGATGTTTTCACAGCAATTCCTCGTTGGATTTGGTCATAACCACACCTGCAGTGCATGGGAACGACTGTACACAGCAAAATGAAGGGAAATAGAAGTAAAAATAAAAACTGAGAATATTAATATAATTGTTGTGTTGCTTTACAACTGACTCATTCTGTCCCAGTGGTTCTGAGTTACCAACTGCCCTGGGAGAGAGGTTATAGCCATACTGCACCAATGGCCTCTCTGACAAACACAAAACACACATTCTTACGTAGAGCGGTTGAAGTTGTTGAATTGACAACCCTTTAGTTAGTGGACGACCTGCTCAAGCATCTGAGCCTAAGCATGTGCTGATGTCACCAATTATGTATTAGAAGGATGTATTGTGAAGTATTTTTGTTTCTTGACTCATGATTCAACAGCAATCATAATTTGAACTGTGACAAAAAACATGATTCAGAATTTTTTATTTTTTATTTTCGCTTCTTCACATGGTGAGATGAGATTAATAGAAGCAAGTGTTCAGGAGTGATATGTGTAAACAAACACTATCTCCGGTGAAGTCATGTTAGATACAAAGAGAATGAATGTGGGCTGAGAATACTTTCAGTAATTCAACCACTGAAAACACTCACATGTCTTATGAGGACTTGTATCTAATGTGAGTGGCACTGGTGTGGCTTTTGCCATGCAAGTATTTTGATCAGCCACAAGATGGTGCCAATGATAGTGCTCGCCTGAATTTGGCCATTAGGGTCAGTTTTTGAAAATTGCCCATTTTTTCAATACAGTACTTTAGGCAGCTATTATATTTGTTCAGTTATATAAAAATAAATCATTGTATGTGTTTGTTTTCTGATTTATTTTCTGTTTGTCCATAATTGTAAGTAATTGTAGTCTTGTTGACACAAAACACATAATCAAGTTCATGTTTTTTATCTTGCAGTTTGTGGGTGTGCCGGGTCACTTTGACTCCATAGGTGCTGTCTGTTTTTGTCATGCTTGTGTTGTGAGCATACTGAAGGGGCTGGGGGTGGTAAGTCGTCCCAGGGTGTGTCTGCAGCTGAAAGAGCCACTGTTGAACTGCAGTGATTGATCAGCTCAGGAGATTGGTCATGGCCTACAGAATGTCTTGTTGGTCTGGGCTCCAGCTAAACCTATTATTTCAGAAGGGTGTGAGTAATGTAGTTCACAAGGATACCCAAACACTAGTTACGCTATAGTTCTGGTAGCATAATTGTAGCCATGCTGAGAACAATATGTGTGGAAGGTTTTTGTGTTAACTTTTAATACTACTCACACTTAACTTAATGCATTTCATTACATTCATAAATCTCCGCTTTGGTCTTTCTCTACGCCCCTACCAATATATTAAACTCAATATTAATTATATAGCCCTATATCACAACAAAGTTGCCTCAGAGAGCTTCACAGATAGAGATGGATGTAAATAATAAACAAGGTCACTGCAAACAATAAACAAAGTTAATAGACAATCAATAAACACACAAACAACAGGACTGTCCCAGGACGTCCCCTGTCCTTAGACCCTCCGTTGCGGTCAGGAAAAAAGCAATTTATGGGAAAAAGAGAAACCTTAGGGAGAACCACATGATAGAGGGATCCACTCCCAGGACGGACAGGCTATAGATGTGTCCAGTACAGATGCACGAGGTCCTTGTGCTGAGAGAGTTCAATGTGTGTGTATGGATGCAGCATATATAATATATTCACTATCCCTGCTCTGTACATGTCCAAACCATCTCAACCTGGCCTCTCTGACTCTGAAACATGACCTGCTCTAATGTACTTATTTCCAATACAACCACTTGCATGAATTCCTCTTATATCCACCATTGAGACATTGATGTGATCTTAAGATAAGAGTTCAACCCATAGCTGTTGTCTTTCTAAAGTTAATAAAATGACTGACATTTTGTGGAGATGGTGACAGAAGTTCTTGAGTTGATTGGCGTCTTGAATGTAGTGATGTGTTTCCTTACCTGTGTCTTACATAACATTTTAACACATGGACAGTAAGCCTCCTTTTTTCCTTTGTATGAATATGAATAATATAGATTTGGGGGATTTCGGATATAGAAGGGGGCCTCTTGACTTTGGGAATGGCTTGTGTATGTAATTGAATGTGACAGAGAATAGCGTGTGAATATTTGATGAGATACAAATGTTGCTCTTATGTTATGGATGCATGTGTTGGTTTATCCCAGCTTCATTTCTAGCAGAGGGTCACTGTGGAAAACAAAGACTCAATATAATTGGACTAAATCATCAGTCCGTAGGGCATTTTCCATTCAAAACACAATGCATAACACAAACAGTAAACAACTCAAACTAAAACAAAGTGTCTCATATGTAGGATTACTATTCATCTTAATAATGCCGCTGTAAAAGACAGTCATTGAAAACTGCACAGTAGACCGTGACGTTCCCTCTTACCTTTCCAAAATCAATTCAAAGTCATTTAAATTGGTGATGTCATTATTTTGACAAAAGCTCAGTTTGATCTTTGAAAGTCAAGCTGCTTCAGACAAAAAAGCACTTACATTTAAAGACTACACTTCTTTGAAGTCACGTTTTGACTGATTAAAATGGATATCAAAGTGGTCTGGAAAGTTTCTGTTACCTTTGAATGTGTGACCGTAGAAGGCTATAGTGTGACATAATATGCAGTTCACAGAAAGGGCATTACAGAATGTATTGTGAAATAAATTCATTTGCCGAATTATCAATACAAATATACTAATGTCCTTGTAACCTCCCTGTTTCCGAGATGGCTGACTTTTAACAGGAGGTTCATTGTTTGCATTATCAGAGACAGGAAGCTCATCTTGAGCCCTGCTTCCACCCAGAGTGTGATGGTCCTGTTAGGGTGTGGGAGGTCACTGGACAATAACACACGTTTTGATGTTTCTCTTTTTGAGTCAGCTAGCTGAGTCAAACCTGCAGAAACTTAGCTGATAAAAGTGTAGAAGGATACAAGTGCAAAAAAGTGAATACATCTCAAAGAATCATATTAAATACTACATTATACAGTGCAGTAGATTTGTAGTTCTTATAGTCTGCATTTATTTGCTTGATAATATGATACAGAGTGAGTATGTATTAAATAGTTACCAAGGGAGAAAACTAAGCAAATGATGTAACCACATACAGTCTGTGCTTTTGCTACTGAGCAAGCAAACCGCATATACAATAATTAACAAAACATGCACTTGATGGTTCTGTATAATATTGGGATACAGTAAGAACGAAGGAAAATGGGGGAAATTGGGAACCATCTATGATCTGCATTGTCTTTGTGCCAATTAAACGTTTCTGTTTTCCAAATGATCTGGTGCATGGTGCTGAAGAACAGCTCCTACACTGGACACTCAAACTGTTACTGTACATTATTGTACACAGACAGGGTGACAATACTTGTGGAACTGTTTTGTGAAGACATTATTATCAACTCCACAATTAACTTAACGTGAGGCACTACAGGTAAAACTCATTTTTTTCCATTTTGGACTATCATCAGGAAACAATGAAAATGTTCAATCTACCCCTTAAAGAGTTTATATCATTTATTTATTCATTGCATCATAGACTTTTATGGTAAGTTTTAATTTCAAAGGCCATTATCTCTACCTAAAGTAGCACCTAAATTGACCAAATTTGACCAAAGTACTAATATAGGTTGGCTGACAGTTTGCACCTCCGACCCCCACCATACACCAATCACATAACCACAATGTGGGTTAAGTGTCTTGCCCAGGGACAGGAACGGCAGGATGCACCCAGCTGGAGACTCGAACCAGCAACTTGAACTGGCAATTCGAACCGGCAACTCGAACCAGAGACTCGAACTGGAGACTCGACCCGGAGACTTGAACCGGAGACTCGACCCGGAGACTCGAACCAGAGACTCGAACCAGAGACTCGAACCGGAGACTCGAACCAGAGACTCGAACCGGAGACTCGAACCGGAGACTCGAACCCGAGACTCGAACCGGAGACTCGACCCGGAGACTCGAACCGGAGACTCGAACCGGAGACTCAAACCCTCAGGTTGCAGGGCGAGCACCTACCCACTGCATCACTGCCATCCCAGTGCGTATTTAAATCTATTTTGGGTAGTATTTCTCAGAGTCAGTTAAATTAGGACTGGGCTCACAAACATGTAGAGCGTCACAGCCTGTGTTCAACCTGACCCACCCCTCTATGTGTAAGCCCTATTCTCATTAACATGGGGCCTCTCTCTTTACTATCAAGTACACTTCTGTCCAGTTTTCCAACATTACTGCCAAACAACAAAGGCTGTTCCATTAGTAGACTGCATGGGAAAGTGCACAATTACTCAGGCACAAGCAGCATGGTTTTGATATATCCGATAAACTTGGGCCCTTGACAGCTCCTCTATTTTATATTTTACTTTACTCATTACAGTAAACGTGTGTATATCTATGTGTCCATTTCTATTTTTTACAGTTTAGAGTCAAAACAAGCACAATTGCAAACTCAAAAACTATTGTAAATGCTATGTGGTCAATTAATATAAACAAAGACTTACAATTAATGCCCCCAAAACAAAAGTCTCACAGGTTTAATTTAGCATTTTTGCACATAAAATATTTTGATGTTATTATTTTCTATTTAGTCATTTGTCAAGGTAATTTGAAGACAATATTGCATTAATCACGACACTGAAATAATAATGTTAAATTACATCACAATGCCCATTTGTGCTATAGGTGTATAAAGACATTACATTGACGATGCATTGGCTCTATACACTCATCTTCACATAGGCTTTCCCATGACTGTAAGGCACGCTCAGACTTCTCCCATGAGGATCCCACCTCTGTCGGAGATGACACGGTTGCCCTTGTGAAATCCCCTTTATGATAAGTGACATCTTTGCCTATGTTATAATGACTGCGAAGTCTGACGGCTATAGTTATAACGTACGGCACTCATCAAGGGTTCACTGTCTAAGTATAGCCGCCTATTACCCCACTCGCCATCGAACAAAATGGTGTTTCCCAACTGCTATCTCACCATTAGCCCGCTAGCTTCCAGTCAGACATAAATCTCAGACTAAATTGAGGATGAAAAGGAAACCCTCACTTTAAGTTGTCGACAGAATACTTGTGTTTCCAGATTTATTACAGCTCTCATTTCCTCCCCAACCTCTCCGGGACTCCTTGTAAATGGTCACATGTAGGTATGACTAAATAAGTAATTCAACGGAAACAGCTCTGGAGTCAAAATGATGGCTGCATTTATTTGTTGCGGGGTGAATGAACCTTCCTCGTGTGTCTCTTAGTGCAAAATAGTCTTTTAAGTGACTTGGGTCAGGCCACAAGTCTTTTACAGAATGCAATACTTCAAGGAATTAGATAGATGCAAACTGATGTTGACCTGACATTTTCTGTTTAATTGTGTATGTACCATTATGATAAAAGTCTGTATTAATTTCCTTCTGTCTGTGTACTACAACAGTGCTCTTCTTTGACATTATTGGGTGAGCTTCATAGCTGTATTGTTCTAATTGAAGCAGGAAGCGTGAATCATGTCAGTTGATTTGGAAGTTTTGGTTACTTACGTATTAAAGCCTGGATGAGCACGGAGAGACGTATGCCGCCTCTGTGCGTCAGCTTCCTAACTTCCTGAGCTGTGGGAAAGCCTTCTCACAGCAGGATGTCCTCAGGATTCCCTGTAAGCATTTACCTGCTCAGCATTGTACTTGCTCGAGGGACTGGTTTATTGTAAGGATACCTTGTAAAACCATTAGTTTCTATTTTTGGAGAGAGGAGGGGGCACACACTGAGCTGAGAATCACAATTTCACCACCAAAATAACTCCATAAACTTTTACTGGGAAAGTTTAATACCAATCGGGTGCTTGTGTGGTCTTCTTTTCATGATAAAGGCCTAATTTTCCACTCAAAGTCTGGAAACTGGAGGCTCTCTCAGGCACCATAGTAGAAACTTCAGTAGTAAGTATTGGGCCGGGCTAGATTCTGCAAATAAAAACTGTGATATAATCCTCTGATTCAGTTACTGTGGCACAGATGAGTTAGCAGATTATGTAAACTCAATTTTATCATGCACTTTGTAACTGCGTTCCTTGGATGTGGAGATCTTACATGTAGAAATACAAATATTTTTATGCAAATACAGAGATAAAATACTATTTGTGGGATTGTTGGCACCACCATCGAAATTCTCTGACAATGTTGCAAAAACTGTTTGTTTAAGGAAGCCAGGCCTGTCTTTACCTGTTTAGCATTAGACAAATAAAGTGAGATATGCAGCATTATCGTAAACCACATCTCAGTCCCACCCACAACACCACCCTCTGTATTCCTGACAGGTATAATTGTGTTTTTATCACAAAATAAACGAGATGCGGAAGGAGTTTTTATTCCTGGGGATTCTACTTTATAAAATATATTCAGGAAGCTGGCTACAGGCCTAAATGGCTTTGGCTTGGCACCATCACCAGAGTCCATTTCAGCGATTTATATGAAGAGGAAGAAGCCTTAAAACATTCTAAAGACAATGGCATCTACTGCATCTTCCCACAGCCTCCGGCGATTACAAAACTGAGACATTAATTGAGTTGTTTTTTTTTTATGATGATTTGATATGCTATTTTCTGCGCTGGTCAAATGTTGTAGCAGACCTGTGGCTAGTACATTCCAGCCATCCCATTGCATTTGTTTCAACTGTCCTCAAAATGAAGTAATATCTATTTATGTGACTGTCTTTTTCCGTTTTGGATGCTCACTTTTCCCACAAACTAATGCTCTTCCCCATGGCCAAATTATACTATTATTATAAATTAAGCTTTTTGAATTAAAGCTGCACTACCTGATTTTATGAAACTGTGTAATAAAAAAGGTCCATGTTTGAAAATACTATAGAAAACTCAAGTTAGCATATTTGGGTTTTTGCTTACAATATTTTCCGTCAGCTAATGGTCTTCTTCGTCTTTGCGGTCCTGTGGCATTTTGCTTCTTAGTGGATTATGACAGCTATTTCTGTACCATACTGCAGCCTGTAGGGGGTAATGATAGACTACCACACTCAAAGACTATTCCACTCTTGTTAGTGTCAAAGCTACACTAAATGCCAGTCATAACCTGCTGTTTGTCAGGCTTCATAAAATCAAACTTTCGTCCATGTACTTGATATAGCCAGACATATGGAATAATGAAACTTAATGAGAACGGGCCGGGGGAAAACCAATTTTTGACAAGGGCTAGAACGCCATAGGGTAAAATCATGGCTTCATCACTGGATCCCAGGCAATTATATATATATTAATAAAGTTATTTTTGGTTTGAGGCCGTGTTTGACTAAGCATTGTAAAGATGCTTTTGGTTGTAAAGATTTGAATTATTGTACCAGTCTGACCGTTCGTCTCTGACCTCTGGAATCTGACATTTTGATCATAGATCTTTCACTCACAGGTTTTTTTGTTTTTTCCGAACCATTCTCTGTAAACCTTTGAGAGTTTGCAGTTAGTGAATCGAAAACCAGTCTATTATGATGCTGTGTGAACTATTGGAGGTTTAATATGAAGATGCCTCATGTACTGAGGCTTTTAGTTGACAGGTAATACAATGGGTGTGTAAATGAAAAAAAAAAGTTCCGTAGTGTATTTGAGATTGTGTTGTATTTTTTATACCATAGGAAATGATGAAACACTGTGTGGCAGCCCACAGATGCCTTCTGAAGTCATGTGACTCACCTGCCATGGAGCAACACACTTCTCGTAAAGGTGACTAATCAGGTCTGTGGACCAGGCCCCTAAGCTTTGCCTATTTACAGGGACGATATACCTACAGTTTGCCCGTTGATGAAATACTGGCATTTTACAAGCCTGCATGAATCCAAAACAATGACTTATTCAAGAATATTTTGAGCTGACATCAGACCAAGCTCATGTTGAGGTATATTCTGAGTAAACAGCTCATTGTCTGAAGCGCCTTGTCAATAGGCTTGGAGAGGGTTGTAGAAACATGAGTATGTGTGTTCCCACTAAAGGCTACAATTGCTTAAAAAGAGCTTGTCTGTAAGATCAGGCGGAAACCACTTGTATACCTTTTTCACATGCCCAAAGAGGGTGAACTCCAGCACATAAACTAGGTTAGCCACTTTGATTGAATTTGGTGCTGCATGATTGAGTCACAATGCTCCACAACACTTAGACCTTATCCAAAACAAAATGCCCCAAATCACACCGTCTCAAAGTAGGCGTTACACAACCTCTGATATGAGTAGCTATAGATATTCCCAGCATGCCTCACTCCGTACAAAAGACATGGAGAAAGAGACCGCCAAGCTTTGGTTACAAAACAAGGCTGACTAATAAAATGAATAGCAAGAAAAGGAAGTTAAATGTAGAGAATGGGGGAAAGGCCATTGACTTGTTGAGCCAGACTAAGAGAAGGTATCATTGTTTGGATGTTTTTGTATGAAACAGCAGGGGTACACTGCCAGAGAGGGCCCAGGAAACACCACGTGATCCTCTTCAGCCACCAAAGGAGCACAGAAATGTCCAGAAATGGGCCTAAACAGCTTAAGGAGGCTTTGAAGTCAAATAAAGCCACCTCATCGATCACAGATTCAAAGGATTTCCCCTATTTCTCTTTCTCAGCTTTCTTTTCAATCCTGAGAAACTTTTGTCTATTGTACACATGAACCTGTTTCAATGCACCATCATTTCCACTGAAAAAGTCAGTTACAGCAGGATTTTTATCTTCATTGGAAGTCAACAACAACAGCAATGCTGCAGATTGCCAAAATGTAAGCCAGAAACTCTTAGCTCATCATTTTAAGTGTAGCTTCAGTTGTTTAACACCGATTAGGTATTATATTGTGTTGTGGTGGCCGAGAACATTCTTCATCAAGTCTTGTCATAGTCTAGGACATAGTGGTTTTCGGAGACATTTCGGAGAGATTAAACACTTGAAGGATATTTTTCAAATTAACTGCTTATCATAAAATATTACTTAAAATTAAATCATTATAATTGGTGCTATTATTTCACTATAACCCTTTGGATGCCACATTATTTATTATTATTATTATTTCAAACATCCAAATTATTTTTTTTAGTATGGTAGATCTCATTGCACACACACAGACTGACCCTGCACCTGTAGTGGGTCTGGTGTCAACCACTGGGGCTCTTGGTCTCACAAAGCCAGTGGCGTTCTGTGAGTCTTTCTGGAAGTTCTACTCTCTCAGCTGATTTTTTAATTTTTTTTTAATCCGAGGGACTTTTCCTCTTTTTGTATCCCTCAAGATATGCACTGATGACGGCCTGTATGAAGGCCTTGAGTGGCTTGTGTGGGGCTTGGATACACTGGGTGTAAACAATGTGTGAGTTTACCACACTTATGCTAAGGAGGGCATTGAAAATGTGTATATACCATTTCTTGGAATGTTGTGGGAAAATATACATTTCATTCTCTGGTCTGCTCGGTCTACTCCACCCATAAAGCAGTGATAGGTGTCCATGCAGAGCGGTCTGTTGATACACCGCCACTCAGCTCTGCTCTTCTTTGTCCTTATGACCCTGGTAACCACAGAGTTACCATGAATCCAGCATTCAGTCTGAGATGTTTCGAGTCATACTATGCACAGCACAAGCCAATAGCTTAGATAGGATCATCTCAAACCTGTTTCAAGGCATGACCTTCCCAAAGCCAGGACCAAAAGCTTTGCTCAATAGACTTTTCTACGAGTCCCATAGAGAAATACAGGGCCGTAAACGTTTTCATCTCCCGGGCTTCCACTGGGACTGACAGAGGGAACCATGGGGCAAATTGGTGCTCCTGGAAACCTCAGCTGGTCCTCTCCCCTTTCATCTTCATTCTCATCCTCAGTATGGTCCACCACCAGGCACAAAGGTCAGTCACGTACCCTGCAGCAGAGAGAATATGTCTGAAAACCTTCTGTGGTAGCTCCATCTCCCGGGCTGCCGGAGGGGCTCTGCCGACAATGCTTCTTCTTTTCTCATTGAATTTTCACTTGATTCACTCTGTTCTTGGACAGATCTTGGTCTTGGACTACTGTGGTTTCAGACTGGTCTTGGATAGTCCGGTCTTAACAACAACACTAAGGGATACACAGTGTTAAAGTCATTAGCGTTTCAGGCTCACAAAGAGGAGGACTTCAGCCAGTTGACCCGAGATCTCTCTGAGTAAAGTTTGCGTGTCCTCCTTGTGTTTCCGCAGGTTCTTTCCAAATACCCTGACATGTTACTCTCTGAACTCAAACAGCTAAAGAGGAAACAATTATGCCTAGTGTAGCTACTGGTGACTGTAAATGTAAGTTTAGGATGGAAAGATGTAAGTTGTGAATGTCAGTGTCAGATATTTATAGCCAGTGCTTTAATGATGTGTTAAACTAAACCATCCAATGAAAATGAAGGCCAGCTGTAGTAATCCAGTAGAACCATGGCACGCTGGCAACACACAGACAAGATTCACGAATAAAACTGGTTGCTGTAGACGTCTCTGAAGACACAACACACATTATTAAATGCAATGCTTGTTAAGAGAGCACCAATTATGCTTTTTATTTTTCCCTTGACTTTAATGGCCTAGATACAGAAGCTCACGGTTCATAAAGGTAAAGGGTGTATAAAGTGGATAATTTTCTCTGACTAATAAGATGATAGTCATTTTAATACATACATCCATCAAGCCATTTTCTTTCTCGAGATGCCTAGGCCTTTCTTGAGGAAGCCTGGCATTCCTGGGCTAGCAGACAGCCATAGTACCAAAAAGAAAACAGGAATAGTATACCAAACAAACAATTGTAGCAGATTGTTGCTATGACCAGAACCACTGGCTTTAACAGATTAAAAGAATATTCACTCCTCTTTCTTGCCGTTGAGAAAAAAAAACATTAAGCTATGATCTAATACTTTTCCAAAGCTACTTCCTGTTTCTGAATAATCTCACAGGCAACAGTGGCACCCATAACGTACAACAAGGCAATCGGACGTAGTGGCTTAAACTCATTTGTGGTGGCTTTGCTTGAGCTCTGTGTCCATGACCTGTACTGGGCTGTTCGTAGATAATTGCTTGCGTCATGTTTTGGTAAACCTGAACCTCTAATCGCTGCTATAGTTTTTCGTCTCTGTCTGTCTTTCCACAGCTTTCCCTTTGGCTTCTTTCACTGACTTTTTTATTTTTTTGTGAATGCACCTCCACACTCCCTCCCCCCAGCTCCCATTTCCGCTGGTTCTAGTTGTGGGTTGCGGAGCTCAGCCAAGGGTCACTGGTGTACTTTTGCTATAGCTGCCATCCTGGTGCGCTTCTCTTCATCTCGAGCTGCAGTTGCTACAGAGATCTAAGAGCTTTCAAAGTCAATTTACAGCAGACTGACTACTATGGATACATGCCGCCCTCTGGGTTTCTTAGACCATTCTCATGTCAAAGTGCAAACCATGTGTTTTTGCCTGCTACTACTGTACTGGCATCATTGTGAATAACAATAGGAAAACATTCATGTTTACGTTGATTGTCATATATACTAGTGATTACATTTAACATTTGAAAATGTGGACAAAGAGACAAACTCTGAGGTCAAGACACTTCTGGAAGAACCTGAATCGTAGAGCACTGAGGGTGCCAGCTCTTTCAAACATGATATACTTATAGATTTAAAGGCTTTTAAATGGTTTACAAAGCAAAGGCACATGTTAGTAAATTGAAGTTGTAATCTCAAGTCCAACAAAAATATATTCATGATGAAAAATCTTTTTTTCTTGTAATAAATGTCCGTACACACAAAGACACAAAGTCACAACAGAACAAACACGTGTTTGTTAAAGGGTAATCAGTGCTCCCCTGCTTCCTAATGACTCACATCTGTTTCACTTCAAAACTACGTAACAACTCATCTGCCAGTGTAGGCCAGTTCTAACACAGGGGTCATGAGGCGTATCAGAGATTGACTTTTATCAATGTGTCAGATGCTGTAGAGGCTAAGCACAGTAACCCACTGATATCATTTCAATCATTTAGTCTGATGGGACACACTTGCATTTGCCATGATTCCATGGCCACTGGCAGGAAATCAAACAGCTTTGATAGCAACAGCAATTGTTGCTTTAATACAGCAATAGAGACATCTCTTTTGGCTGAGCTGGCGTTTCTGCACACAGGTTTGAATGGGAATGCTTAAGAAAAATCTGTTATGGATTAGTCTAAATGAACAACCCAGACCCCCACACACAGAGCTTCAAAATAAAAATGGCCATGCATCGAATCACGTAGCACATACAGTACGTGTAAGAGCATGTGTAAAATATAAACAGAGCGTAGCACTGCTAAAGATGTCAAAATTACTGACTATGCAAACTATCAGGCCTATATTTGGCTATAAACAAGCAAATCAGACACAAACAAGACCCTTGGATTCAAATTTAAGTAATGGTGCGTATGAATTTACCTGTGTCCTGTCCTAAACCTGAACACTGTTACAAAATCTAAAAGACATTACCCCAACATTTATTTGCCAACAGACCCATGAACATCTCAGTTCATTGTTTGTGTCTGGACAGAATGCACCATGGTCATAAACTCAATTTATGAATAGAAATATAGGCTTGCCCTTGTTCCTGTCCGTATATTTTATGTTTTTACGTTGTGCTTATTGGTGCAAATTATCAATGCATAAATTTGTTTCCCTCATGCTTCCTTCTCATTCCTTTCTAAAATATAAATAAATAATGGTGGGTGGTACATGTAAGTATTGTTCTCAAAAAATGTAATGATGGATTTTTACTTCCAATGTCAGCTTTGTCATTCACTCGCCTCCATCCATTGTTGTGTGGTAATTAAGCAGGTGGTAGCAGCTGATTTTGGTGGTGGGAGGTTCATGCCATGGACAACAATGACTGAAGATGCACTGACCCTTATCACCCCCAAACAGGAGCAGCCCTTCTCCGACGTCACTGTGATGCTGTCCCGCTGTACGTTTGACCTAAAGACACATCCCGGGGTAATCTATGTCTCCAATGGCAACACATTTCGGTATGTTAAACCTTGTCAGTTCTGTGCAGAGGACACAAATTCATTCAGTCACCAGTTCCAAAGTCTGAGTTAGCAATCTTTTCCTATAGACCTGACTCACCGGGCTCTCCGTTGCGCCCTTGTAGCTTTTCCTCAGCAGTCTCTAGGGAGGACCTCCGGATGGCAATGCTTTGGATTTATACTTGGGGCTCGACTATTATTCATCGGCTCTCATTGCAGATAGGCAGCCTTTGAAAGGTTAATTGCAGTGGCTAATTGCTCTCTCCCTCTTGCTAACAGGGGCACACTCCCCGATGATGTCATTGCATGTCCGAACCAAAATACCTCTCCAACTACTTTGGTAATGGGCTGCTCACTTCAGAAGGGCCCTTTTTTGGTGCAAAATGACCCCCTAAAGCGGAAGGGATATATGTGTTTTGCTGAGTGAGCCAACAACATCCACAAGTTTAATTTAAGTGTCTAATTGATGTTTAAAACAGGTAGTCTGGCAAATAAGGAATATAATCTGGTATAGTGTGGCATCAACTACTGGATATATACATTCATCATTTTTTGATTATTCCTGTTAGGGTTTGCAAATGACTGGAGCCAGTTGTGCAACTATGAGCCTTAAGCGGGGTACACCCTGAACGCCTGTGCAGACATACACTGGCAATTTTAACCAGTTCTCCAAAGCGTCCATGACATTGCACTGTGGGAGAAAGCCAAAGTACCCAAAAAGAACCCAAAGCATCAGGAGGAGGACATGCAGACTCCACTTAGGAAAATAAACATTCAGTTACATGGTATAATGGTAGTAAAATGTGCCCTTTCCACTGAATTATTAGATAACACACTGTAAATTCATGCATCTATTTTTATTTCTAGCTGACTTATACGAGCCACACAACTGCCAAATGTACCAGCACTACCAGCATCAGGAAAAATGTCTTTTGACACATTTATTTGCATCATCAGAGGGTAGTGAATTACGTTATTCACTAAGTAATCAGTAAAAATGCTGCCGATACAGCTACTGTATATATTCATGTCACATATATGTAATAAAACATTGCAAGAAATATTTTTTTATGGCCAATCATGTCCACTCTAGACCTTGTGATGACTTTGCAGAACATACATGGGAACTAGGCCCATGTTGTCATACCTGACAGCAAGGTGTATATTGGCGAAACATACACACATATATTGATGTATAGCTGAGCACAGAGAAGCCAGGTGAGGAAACACCATCACAGGAGCCATCAGCACCAGGAGTCGACCAGACCACAGCCACCAGGACACTGACACAGGCATGCAATTTCCCTAAAACTACATTCTTCTTTCAGTCTATAGGGGGCGCTATAGAGGTAACTGCCATCGTATGGTAAGTTAGAGGCTGTCAAATATACCTACTTTCCAATTTCAATCCAATATGGCCAACTTCCTGTTTGTTGTAGGGTGGGGTCATAATAATATTTTATGTTGGGTACACTGTGGAGAATCACTGTACCAAGTTTCATTGCTCTCTGCCAAAGTAAGTGTGTCCAGGGTTCCATAGGGGTCATAAACATGGGCGGCGCTATAGAGGCATTCTTTATTTGACCTCTGTAATGGGCCTATGTACATTAAGTATACAATTGCCCGGATCAATGTGCCAAAATGCATGCGATTTCTTTTATGTTCAGCAGGATTACTGGCTCAATAAAAGTGCATCAACACATTCATTTGTGAATTATTTAATTGTCATTATTTGTAGAAGTATCAAACTCAATCCAGTTCTGTAGCTTCATGATATGTACCTGTGTGCAACAGTTGAAAAAAATCCAGCAAAGACTTTTTGGGTTACGTGGACGCGGTGGATGTGATTCCATAATATCGTCGTTTCGCCGATATAATAAAGAGAAGAGAAGAGAAGAGTGCAGCTAAAACACATTCAGTTGTCATATGCCCAGGTAAAAAGAACAGTTTTCAACCTGGACTTAAAGCTGCAGTACCTGATTGTATTTGAGCAAAAATAATTAACCTTTGAGACCCTCTGTGGGCTGTAATATAAGGGTTTAAATGAGACTCTGAGACCCTCTGTGGGCTGTATTATAAGGGTTTAAAAATAGACTCCAAGACCCTCTTTGGGCTGTAATCTAAGGGATTAAACTAAGACTCCAAGACCCTCTGTGGGCTGTATTATAAGGCTTTAAAAATAGACTCTGGGGCCCTCTGTGGGCTGTATTATAAGGGTTTAAAATGAGACCCTGAGACCTACAGTGGGCTGAATTATAAGGGTTTTTGTTTTAGAGCACAGGGACACTTTTCAACCAATCACACGCTTCCACAGGACAGGAGCGCTCTGATTGGTTGAAACATTTAGGAATTAAAAAATGTACAGCTTATTCACAGCTATTTTTATTTCTTAGTACAAAGTAGACCAAAGAACTTCAGACCGCTGCTCGTTATTCCAATACTTCCTGGTTTTTGTGAGACCGTGATAGAGGGTTGAGAAGGAGAAAAAGGGGAAACGGGAGTGCATCATTTCAACTTTCAAAGGATTTGTCCCTGTCACTGAAGCCTAATATCTTCAGGGACATTCCACATTTTAGTTTCCTCTCTCAGTGGGCTCAGATGGCTCCTGTCAGATTTCAGTTTCAGTGCGTCACAGTGTGCCTGCTCCTGGAGGCAAAGGTGTCATGGAGGCACAGGTTAGCCTTGAAAAAAAATATCCGACATTTATTGGTGGTGTTTTTCTTTCAGATTCTTTGCCTCCTATAGTCTGCAAAGATGCATGTATTGGTTTGGGAGTTTTGTTTACTTATGGCTTGGGACTGGCACAATCAGTTAAGATAAGAAAACCTTTATTTGTCCCTCACGGGCTGTTGTGTTTACTCAGCCAGAGTGATTGAATGTACACTCAACTTTAAATAAATTTTATTATTTCACTTTAAGTCATTGCTTTCACAAAATCAGCAAAGGTAGTATCCATATTGATAAGACATAAAAATAGGAGGTAAGGATGGAGCGTGAGATTGACAGGCGGATCGGTGCAGCCTCGGCAGTGATGCGGTCGTTGTACCGGTCTGTCGTGGTGAAGAAGGAGCTGAGCCGAAAGGCGAAGCTCTCGATTTACCG
>JAVQKC010098936.1:0-15870 GCA_036025475.1 Philypnodon macrostomus | reverse complement strand
CAGCTCCGTGCTCCACATGCACCAGTGAGAGAGATTTGCCTGGACACGTACAGCACATGGACCACACTCGGTGTGAATGACAGACCAGAGAAACACCATACAGAAACCGCTCCACACACATACTGCATTCAGTGTGAATGAGGCGTAATAATTGTTGTCAGAAGAATGTGCATTAGGCACAATATATCTCATAATAATCATTAAAGAAATACCAGCAAATGCTGGAAAGCAAAGCTTTGTATTTAAAAACTAAATATATCACAATAACACCATGGTCTTCTTTACACTGTTAATATAATTGTTTATTATTAGAGTCTTGAATGAAAATGTGTTGGAACTAAATAAATATCAAGACATGATTTCCATAATTTATTCTTACTTTAACATTGTAATCTTTTGTTCTTGAGTAAAAATGTTATTCTGCTTCAGCTCATTTCCAAAATGTAATCAAGTCAAGTGTAATCTTTGACCTGAAAATTTCATACAAATCAAGTCATTTTCTTTTCGTAAAGTTGCTAATAGATGGCATTCTTTGAAAAATATCCTTGATCCAGATGGTGATATGGATCAAATCAATTGTTCCTTGTGACATTCCGTATCTTTCCTGAAAATATCATTCAAATCCATTGAGTAGTTTCTGAGAAAAGTCTGTAAGTGACTTTCCGCAAAAAGATGAAGGGAAGATAAGGAATGACACAAGCAACAAATGATTTCTATTTTGGGAGTGATCCGGATCACCGTCTGCATCCAGGATTTTTTTCATTCCTTATCTTCCCTCAATATTTGATTTTTTTGCAGAAAGTCACTTACAGACAGACAGACAGACACTAATGAAAACATGACCTCATGGCGGAGGTAAATGTCCATATTGTAATATTCAACATGGTATTCATGCATCAAATAGTTTTTCTCATATCAGACAGCCCTATAGGTAAGAATTATGACATGGTAGAAAGACCATAAAACCCTAGGTCCATGTTGCATAATATAGGCTTCTTGATGTACAACCCTGCTGTGATAAACTTTGCACTTGTTTGTGACTTCGAATTACTTCACATTCTCTTTTCTCCAGAGCCTTCCTATATGATCATAAAAAGGGGAAATGCCAGTGGTTATCATTTGACAAGAACTCACCAGGAGTCCAGATCCGTCACAAGGACAACTTCGACTTGTACCAGAAGAAAGGTGCATTTGTCTTATCTACATATCTCTCTGTCATCTTTATGAAGTTGACTTCAAATGAAGCACGCAGACTTGTGTGTAGTTACTTCATGCTTCAGAGGAAACGAGAGGAAGGGCAAGGATCACAGTCCTGTTTATTGTAGATACTTGGATTATATGTCATTTAGAGCTTGGGATAAACTATGGAAAGTCCCCATTTAAGCTCACATGAGAGCAGCAGATACTGAAGACATATCTAATTATTGACTATATTCAGACAACAAATACATCAAATGATTCATAGTAAAGTTAACTGGTCTAGTTCCTACTTGATCAGCTTGGTGACCATTTATGATGGCTGTAATTAACAAGTGTTTGCAACTCTGTTGTGTTCACATGCTATTCACTTTCATATTTAAATCATTTGGTGACAGTACAGTGACTAGTATAGTAGTAGCTATGTTTTTTGTTTTGTTTTTACAAACTGTTTATTATTGAGAGCACATGAATGTAGCAGTGATTAGCATAAGGAAGACAGTATGCTTTGGACTACTTGGAATACTTTTAATCCTCTCTCAGTGAAGTTCTGCTCAGTCGTGGGTTTAAGCACGAGCATACTCATTGTTAGTTGTGCATGTAAACTGAACATGGAAGCTACATTTTCCTGCTCTGGAAAACACGTTGTCCTATCTTTGCATCTGCTTTTCCCATCACTGGCTCCAACATGGCTCTCTCTCACTGTCCTCCACGGTCCTGTGTGTTCTAGACTACGTGCGGGAGTGCATCGTGGGCACGGGTCAGAGCTACCGCGGCCGTCGATCGGTGACCGTGGACGGGGTTCTCTGCCAAGACTGGGCCTCTAACAGTCCTCACGAGCACAAGTAAGTCCCACTGAGTGATGAAGGTGGACAGTAGCTTCGGGCCATAATGGTGCTCTGTATGAGTATGATATATTGGGGCTTGATTAGACTCCTGTGAGTAGTCCGTCATCAGCACTGATCTCATGCTAACACTTTTCACACTCACACATCATTTCCTGACACAGACAGAATGTTTATCTAGGTGTGTGCAGATGTGGGGATTTCATTTAGCTAGCATCATATCTAATATCCTATGCACGGTTAGGCCTGGAGAAAATGGCAGATTCAGATTAAGTAGTTTTTGGGGGTGGTATTTATTTAAATAGTGGGCCTACACTAATAAGCAACAAAGGGTGAAAGGTCATATATTGGTCACATTGATGGAGCGCCATAATGGTGTGTTGGCTTTTTGGGTCAATTTGGAATAGAAATTAAGCTATAGCAGCGTTGTGGTGTGGTTGTGGTCTCGGACTGGTCTTGGTCTCGGATAGTCCGGTCTTGACTACAACAGTAGGCTATAGTCAGTTGGGGTGCAGCAGATTAGAAATAGCTTCATATAGTCAGGTGTTTTTTATTTTTTTTATTTATGAGAAACATCTTCATGGTCACGTATGTCCCATTTTTACTAAACATCAGATTTATGCCTGTCTGTTTGATGAGCGCCATTTACTGTCCTATTGATGTGAACTCATTTCTTTTAAGTAGTCTTCACAAACCTAATAAAATCATGCAGTCATTTACCATCACATAATAAATGCTCTTTAATATTTGATAATTGTATATTGCTCAGATTATGTCACAAATAAACCAGGTGCTAGACTAAAGAAACAGTGGAAACTACCTTTTAATTATGGCAGGGCAAAACAGATGCAAACTAGGAGTAAACCAAGACCATGGTGTTGTAGGAAAGAGACCAAGACCAGTCAGAGACCAAGACCAGTCAGAGACCAAGACCAGTCAGAGACCAAGACCAGTCAGAGACCGCTGTCGACCAAGACCAGTCAGAGACCAAGACCAGTCAGAGACCACTGTCGACCAAGACCAGTCAGAGACCACTGTCGACCAAGACCAGTCAGAGACCGCTGTCGACCAAGACCAGTCAGAGACCACTGTTGCCCAAGACTGAACGGAACACAGAAAATGCAAACGGTGTGCGGTTATCATTCACACGAAAAATCTGTTATTGTCTCAATTTCCTTCAGTACCTCAGTCCAACTCAATGATTCAACTCACATGGACTATTTCACATTTCAAGATGCTGTATTTAATCCACACATTCTAGATTGTATTTGAGATTGCTTAAATTGTATCAACATGAAATAGTCTTTGGAAGTTGAATGTACATAGATTGTAGTTGGACTCATTTACTTAAGTATACTAGGATAATGAAAATATCATTTTTGTGTGAATGTTAAATTTTTTTCAGTGCAGTTCAAGACCAGATTAAAAATCACAGATTCCAATCTAAATAAAACCTAATGGCACACAATATAATTCAATTCAATAATAAGCAATTGATTTGGAAAAGTATGCTTAACAATATATAACAATATAAAAAAGTAATAGTGTTAAAAACGAGACTAAACGAGTAAACCAAGAGTAAACGTGTGACCCAGACCCAGACCCAGATTGTGAAAAAGACAACACTACCAAACCATGACTAAACCAGAAATAGGGGTAAAGGTGTAAAACTAAGATATCAACCAAGTCAAACTAGAAATAACCAGAGAAAGAAAGAGTAAACACATCTAAATCATGTCAAAACTAGAACTAAACCAGTGATAGGTGCTAAAGCAGGTCTATTCCAAAAATGTATCCTCCCTGGCTGTGGTGATATAACACCTATCATTTTTGAACATGTCTTTGTAACGAGCGTGCTACATGGATCACCACTAATGCATCTGGAACATATTTAGAACATCTTGAAAGGTTCAAACCATTTCTCAGCTTTCTGTTCAACTTCATATAGATTGTTTTACATAGATGATAAAAGTAATTGTCTCTATATGTTGGCCCTATCAAAATATGGCAAAATATGATTAGGCTTTTGCAGTGGCCTATGTTTACTGACCAAGAAGAATGAAAGTGATGACTTGTTCCTCCCTTGAACCTGTTTATCAGTCTATTCTAATTGAACCCATGTGTTTTTTATCAATGGTCTTCGAGTCATGGGAACCTTGGCACACGCCCCAAACTACAAACAAGTAAAAAGGTCAACACGCCGTTTATTTATTTACCTACTGTTTGTTAGTGGACGGCTTAGACAAAATCCGAGTGGAAAAAATCCAATTGTTTCAGACTGAGGTCATGAGGCTTGAATGACGAGACAAGGCTTGGGGACATAGTGGATGTGTGTTAAACACTGAGCACAGGAGCAGCGCACATTTTGAGACTGGCTTGGACATTTAATAGACAAATTTGCCTTTGGTTAAAATGTCCAGGCCAGCGTCAAAATGTGCGCTGCTCCTAAATTGTTGACTATCTGCTGAAGTGAAAATTAATTTAAACATTTATTTTAAAAAGATAACATCTTTTCATATTGTCACTGGATTATTTGTGGTTATTGTAGGTTTTTCTGTCATTTTATACAGCATGAACACACTAGTATGGCTGTATTATACCTGAGGAGGTTTGCAGTCATGCTTTTCCTAAATGGCCTGCACAGATTGCTGAATACAACTTGAAATTGTATATTAGCAGTTCTTATATATTGTTTTTACATCCAGCATTTGGCCAAAATTTTGTCAACTTTTGTGAAACCAATTTTCAAGAATTCTAATGTAATATCTGGAGGATTAATCTGAATCATCTTCTTTGGATTTATTTTTAGTAGATTACTCCTAAATGTTGACTGATATTGACTCCTAACTGTTGACAGATATTGACCTAACGTTGAGGCCAGTAGTGAAATATACCACTTCTTGTTTTGTGTTTTTCGGAGAGTGAAGACATGACTCATACTTCGTTACTAAAATGGAAAACTACTACTGGTATGATACCTCTGCAGGCACTGATAATCACGACTGTAAGAGAAACAGTCTTCTTCATAATCAACTGTTCGACTCTCAATGTCAACTCTTTTCCTCTGCACAAAAGCATTTATCTGACGCCATGAAATAAAATGTGAAAAAAAAAATCAATTGAAGCAGTGAAATAACATGTCCTTGGAAGAGTTAGCCGAGTGTTTAAAGGAGACGTTCTGTAACTAGTCTTGTTTATGTGTGCTTTTGTAAATGTTTTTTTGATAAAAACATCAAACCGTGAAAAGTTATGACGAAGTTATGAAGATCTTTGAATCGTGATACAGTGCATTCATTTATGCTCTGCTTTTTACCGTAAATATTTACTGTAACAATGCCAAAACTGAAAACAAATAGTATTAAGTATTATGATGAACATTGGATTGGATGTACATTGAATCTGTAGTTAAAAGGGTTTTGTGAGCCAGTAGTCTCCTTTGTAATAAAATAATACAAAGTCAACTAAAATTGTGATCTTGAGCTTGAAAAAATTGGGATGTTATATTTTTACCATATCGCCCAGCAAGAACCAAAATAGCCCAAAATGGAAAGTAGCATTGACCAAACCCTCTAAAACAGTGGTGGGTAATTATTTTTTTCCCAAGGGCCGAATTGTGACCGGGGACTGTTGTGAAGGGCCGATAATTTGTCAAGATGAGCTACCCAATGAAAACTATGATGCACATCACTTTAGAGTCCACTATACAATAACAAATCTAGTTTATTGCCCTCATATTAACATGGCAAAGCTAATACATTTTCTGTTTCTTGCCATCAGTAACTTGAGCACAAATATGAACTGCGCCTTTAAATGTCTTCAAAATGAGGTATTATACAGTACAGTTCTTGATACAGTTCCGGGCTGCCTGCGGTTCCCAGGCTGCATGCGGTCCCTGGGCTGCATGCGGTCCCCGGGCTGCATGCGGTCCCCGGACTGGGTTGCATGCGGTCCCAGGGTTGCATGTGGTCCCAGGGCTGCACATTGCCCAGGTCTGCTCTAAAGCCTGTGAGATAATCTGAATGTCTAGATTAGGAATGCATTGCTTTAAGGCAAAATGCAGCCCATGGACTCTTTTTTTCCTTCACTGTTTCGCTCATTGCCGCAAATGACCACATGTACGATAGTAGATACAACAAGCTTTCGACTGCTTTATATATTTCAATGCAATGGTTTGAATCCTGCTCAAAACTGTGTCTACTGTGTCCTTGGGCAAGACACTTAACCCACATTGCCTATGAATGAATGTCGTCATGTGATTGGTGTTTGGTGGTGGTCGGAGAGACTTAATTGGAAAGTGTCTGGGGTATCCTGAAAGTCGGTATATATTAACAATTTTTATTTATTTTATTATTTATTTTATTATTTATTTATGTGTTTTTATGTATATATTTAATTTTATTTATTCTTGGTGATTTAGATCATTGGCTCTATAGCAGCAAATTCTAAAATCAGTCACATATCATTTAAGCCTTTACCAGAGTATCTGTCTTCTGGGTGTTTACAGATTCATGTCGAGAAGATTCAGGAAGAAGGATCTGAGAGAAAACTATTGCCGTAACCCGGATAACTCCACCGTTGGACCATGGTGCTTCACAACTGACCCACGGCTCCACATGAGGCATCAGGAGTGTGGTATACCCCAGTGTTCACAAGGTAAGTCAAGCAGCACTTTCAGACTGTAGCCACATGTTTCCTCACACCCGTGGTTATCCTCACATTTGCATTGATCACTATACACAGCTGGGTTTTTGTGTGGTATTTAAAAATATTGAACATCTTTAGAGACATTGTAATGGCTCAATGATTTGTTTTTTGGGTGAATGAAGCGCCCCTACTCCCTGCATGTCTTCAATGCAAAACTGATGCAGATCTGGCATTTTTTGTGGTTGTAACTTGTAAGGACCATTGTGTACTATGGTTTTACTGTTCCCCTTTGATGACCAACCAAACTCACTAAATCTTCTTCTTCGGCCCATCCATCTTTTTTCATTTTATGCCACCTGCACAGTACAAGCTTTCTTTTTTTACTATTTTAGATTATGTGACTGTGAGCTTATATGCAGTTAAGATTATCAGGCATAATATGTGAAGACCCTAAGCCTGGATTATTGTTGGGTTGTGGAAAATAATCGGTAAAAACTAGGGAGTGACCCTCCTATTTTTAGTATGTGGCCCTCAGTGAAAAAAGTAGGCTAGATATTAGGCATGGGACGATATCGACTTTTACATCACAATTATCTTGGCCATAATAAATTAATGATAAATAATAAACGATGTGTCCAAGTTTAAAAATGCTTGAATCACAAAGGTACATTTTATTGTAGGCTCAAGCAGATACATTTATTCTTGTGAGACAATATCATTTGAACTTACACTATTGAGGTCACGTTAATTGCCAAAAAAAATTATCACGATAATAACAAATAACCACAATAAATTAAATGTCAGTATTTGTATTGAGATAAACAATGTTATCGTAAATTGTCCCATCCCTACTAGATACATGGTACATATCTTTGCAGTGGGCAGGTAGTCATTTCAACCAGTCAGACAATTTTTGTTTACAAAGTAACAAAAATGCGGTCACACCTGAAACTTAATGGCCAGCGCTGATTAACCAGCTGCTGATTGTGGTTATTGCTTCGCTTGCAAAGGGAAATGGTTTTTTGAATTTGTGAAAAAGTCTTCTCACCTCCACCCAGATATTTTCTTTTACAATCCTGAAAAAAAGATGTATATTTGTATTTATTTCGCCTTAAAGGGGCCCTATTATGTTTCAAAAATATTACCTAAAGTTGTATCTTATTTAATTCACACATGGTGCTAAAAGAAAAAGTAGTTAGATGAAAAATGCATAATATCGTCCCTGGTAGGAAATTTGTGTTTTATATATATATATAAAACACAAATTTCCTACCAGGGACGATATTATGCATTTTTCATCTAACTACTTTTTCTTTTAGCACCATGTGTGAATTAAATAAGATACAACTTTAGGTAATATTTTTGAAACATAATAGGGCCCCTTTAAGGCGAAATAAATACAAATATACATCTTTTTTTCAGGATTGTAAAAGAAAATATCTGGGTGGAGGTGAGAAGACTTTTTCACAAATTCAAAAAACCATTTCCCTTTGCAAGCGAAGCAATAACCACAATCAGCAGCTGGTTAATCAGCGCTGGCCATTAAGTTTCAGGTGTGACCGCATTTTTGTTACTTTGTAAACAAAAATTGTCTGACTGGTTGAAATGACTACCTGCCCACTGCAAAGATATGTACCATGTATCTAGTAGGGATGGGACAATTTACGATAACATTGTTTATCTCAATACAAATACTGACATTTAATTTATTGTGGTTATTTGTTATTATCGTGATAATTTTTTTTGGCAATTAACGTGACCTCAATAGTGTAAGTTCAAATGATATTGTCTCACAAGAATAAATGTATCTGCTTGAGCCTACAATAAAATGTACCTTTGTGATTCAAGCATTTTTAAACTTGGACACATCGTTTATTATTTATCATTAATTTATTATGGCCAAGATAATTGTGATGTAAAAGTCGATATCGTCCCATGCCTAATATCTAGCCTACTTTTTTCACTGAGGGCCACATACTAAAAATAGGAGGGTCACTCCCTAGTTTTTACCGATTATTTTCCACAACCCAACAATAATCCAGGCTTAGGGTCTTCACATATTATGCCTGATAATCTTAACTGCATATAAGCTCACAGTCACATAATCTAAAATAGTAAAAAAAGAAAGCTTGTACTGTGCAGGTGGCATAAAATGAAAAAAGATGGATGGGCCGAAGAAGAAGATTTAGTGAGTTTGGTTGGTCATCAAAGGGGAACAGTAAAACCATAGTACACAATGGTCCTTACAAGTTACAACCACAAAAAATGCCAGATCTGCATCAGTTTTGCATTGAAGACATGCAGGGAGTAGGGGCGCTTCATTCACCCAAAAAACAAATCATTGAGCCATTACAATGTCTCTAAAGATGTTCAATATTTTTAAATACCACACAAAAACCCAGCTGTGTATAGTGATCAATGCAAATGTGAGGATAACCACGGGTGTGAGGAAACATGTGGCTACAGTCTGAAAGTGCTGCTTGACTTACCTTGTGAACACTGGGGTATACCACACTCCTGATGCCTCATGTGGAGCCGTGGGTCAGTTGTGAAGCACCATGGTCCAACGGTGGAGTTATCCGGGTTACGGCAATAGTTTTCTCTCAGATCCTTCTTCCTGAATCTTCTCGACATGAATCTGTAAACACCCAGAAGACAGATACTCTGGTAAAGGCTTAAATGATATGTGACTGATTTTAGAATTTGCTGCTATAGAGCCAATGATCTAAATCACCAAGAATAAATAAAATTAAATATATACATAAAAACACATAAATAAATAATAAAATAAATAATAAAATAAATAAAAATTGTTAATATATACCGACTTTCAGGATACCCCAGACACTTTCCAATTAAGTCTCTCCGACCACCACCAAACACCAATCACATGACGACATTCATTCATAGGCAATGTGGGTTAAGTGTCTTGCCCAAGGACACAGTAGACACAGTTTTGAGCAGGATTCAAACCATTGCATTGAAATATATAAAGCAGTCGAAAGCTTGTTGTATCTACTATCGTACATGTGGTCATTTGCGGCAATGAGCGAAACAGTGAAGGAAAAAAAGAGTCCATGGGCTGCATTTTGCCTTAAAGCAATGCATTCCTAATCTAGACATTCAGATTATCTCACAGGCTTTAGAGCAGACCTGGGCAATGTGCAGCCCTGGGACCACATGCAACCCTGGGACCGCATGCAACCCAGTCCGGGGACCGCATGCAGCCCGGGGACCGCATGCAGCCCAGGGACCGCATGCAGCCTGGGAACCGCAGGCAGCCCGGAACTGTATCAAGAACTGTACTGTATAATACCTCATTTTGAAGACATTTAAAGGCGCAGTTCATATTTGTGCTCAAGTTACTGATGGCAAGAAACAGAAAATGTATTAGCTTTGCCATGTTAATATGAGGGCAATAAACTAGATTTGTTATTGTATAGTGGACTCTAAAGTGATGTGCATCATAGTTTTCATTGGGTAGCTCATCTTGACAAATTATCGGCCCTTCACAACAGTCCCCGGTCACAATTCGGCCCTTGGGAAAAAAATAATTACCCACCACTGTTTTAGAGGGTTTGGTCAATGCTACTTTCCATTTTGGGCTATTTTGGTTCTTGCTGGGCGATATGGTAAAAATATAACATCCCAATTTTTTCAAGCTCAAGATCACAATTTTAGTTGACTTTGTATTATTTTATTACAAAGGAGACTACTGGCTCACAAAACCCTTTTAACTACAGATTCAATGTACATCCAATCCAATGTTCATCATAATACTTAATACTATTTGTTTTCAGTTTTGGCATTGTTACAGTAAATATTTACGGTAAAAAGCAGAGCATAAATGAATGCACTGTATCACGATTCAAAGATCTTCATAACTTCGTCATAACTTTTCACGGTTTGATGTTTTTATCAAAAAAACATTTACAAAAGCACACATAAACAAGACTAGTTACAGAACGTCTCCTTTAAACACTCGGCTAACTCTTCCAAGGACATGTTATTTCACTGCTTCAATTGATTTTTTTTTTCACATTTTATTTCATGGCGTCAGATAAATGCTTTTGTGCAGAGGAAAAGAGTTGACATTGAGAGTCGAACAGTTGATTATGAAGAAGACTGTTTCTCTTACAGTCGTGATTATCAGTGCCTGCAGAGGTATCATACCAGTAGTAGTTTTCCATTTTAGTAACGAAGTATGAGTCATGTCTTCACTCTCCGAAAAACACAAAACAAGAAGTGGTATATTTCACTACTGGCCTCAACGTTAGGTCAATATCTGTCAACAGTTAGGAGTCAATATCAGTCAACATTTAGGAGTAATCTACTAAAAATAAATCCAAAGAAGATGATTCAGATTAATCCTCCAGATATTACATTAGAATTCTTGAAAATTGGTTTCACAAAAGTTGACAAAATTTTGGCCAAATGCTGGATGTAAAAACAATATATAAGAACTGCTAATATACAATTTCAAGTTGTATTCAGCAATCTGTGCAGGCCATTTAGGAAAAGCATGACTGCAAACCTCCTCAGGTATAATACAGCCATACTAGTGTGTTCATGCTGTATAAAATGACAGAAAAACCTACAATAACCACAAATAATCCAGTGACAATATGAAAAGATGTTATCTTTTTAAAATAAATGTTTAAATTAATTTTCACTTCAGCAGATAGTCAACAATTTAGGAGCAGCGCACATTTTGACGCTGGCCTGGACATTTTAACCAAAGGCAAATTTGTCTATTAAATGTCCAAGCCAGTCTCAAAATGTGCGCTGCTCCTGTGCTCAGTGTTTAACACACATCCACTATGTCCCCAAGCCTTGTCTCGTCATTCAAGCCTCATGACCTCAGTCTGAAACAATTGGATTTTTTCCACTCGGATTTTGTCTAAGCCGTCCACTAACAAACAGTAGGTAAATAAATAAACGGCGTGTTGACCTTTTTACTTGTTTGTAGTTTGGGGCGTGTGCCAAGGTTCCCATGACTCGAAGACCATTGATAAAAAACACATGGGTTCAATTAGAATAGACTGATAAACAGGTTCAAGGGAGGAACAAGTCATCACTTTCATTCTTCTTGGTCAGTAAACATAGGCCACTGCAAAAGCCTAATCATATTTTGCCATATTTTGATAGGGCCAACATATAGAGACAATTACTTTTATCATCTATGTAAAACAATCTATATGAAGTTGAACAGAAAGCTGAGAAATGGTTTGAACCTTTCAAGATGTTCTAAATATGTTCCAGATGCATTAGTGGTGATCCATGTAGCACGCTCGTTACAAAGACATGTTCAAAAATGATAGGTGTTATATCACCACAGCCAGGGAGGATACATTTTTGGAATAGACCTGCTTTAGCACCTATCACTGGTTTAGTTCTAGTTTTGACATGATTTAGATGTGTTTACTCTTTCTTTCTCTGGTTATTTCTAGTTTGACTTGGTTGATATCTTAGTTTTACACCTTTACCCCTATTTCTGGTTTAGTCATGGTTTGGTAGTGTTGTCTTTTTCACAATCTGGGTCTGGGTCTGGGTCACACGTTTACTCTTGGTTTACTCGTTTAGTCTCGTTTTTAACACTATTACTTTTTTATATTGTTATATATTGTTAAGCATACTTTTCCAAATCAATTGCTTATTATTGAATTGAATTATATTGTGTGCCATTAGGTTTTATTTAGATTGGAATCTGTGATTTTTAATCTGGTCTTGAACTGCACTGAAAAAAATTTAACATTCACACAAAAATGATATTTTCATTATCCTAGTATACTTAAGTAAATGAGTCCAACTACAATCTATGTACATTCAACTTCCAAAGACTATTTCATGTTGATACAATTTAAGCAATCTCAAATACAATCTAGAATGTGTGGATTAAATACAGCATCTTGAAATGTGAAATAGTCCATGTGAGTTGAATCATTGAGTTGGACTGAGGTACTGAAGGAAATTGAGACAATAACAGATTTTTCGTGTGAATGATAACCGCACACCGTTTGCATTTTCTGTGTTCCGTTCAGTCTTGGGCAACAGTGGTCTCTGACTGGTCTTGGTCGACAGCGGTCTCTGACTGGTCTTGGTCGACAGTGGTCTCTGACTGGTCTTGGTCGACAGTGGTCTCTGACTGGTCTTGGTCTCTGACTGGTCTTGGTCGACAGCGGTCTCTGACTGGTCTTGGTCTCTGACTGGTCTTGGTCTCTGACTGGTCTTGGTCTCTGACTGGTCTTGGTCTCTTTCCTACAACACCATGGTCTTGGTTTACTCCTAGTTTGCATCTGTTTTGCCCTGCCATAATTAAAAGGTAGTTTCCACTGTTTCTTTAGTCTAGCACCTGGTTTATTTGTGACATAATCTGAGCAATATACAATTATCAAATATTAAAGAGCATTTATTATGTGATGGTAAATGACTGCATGATTTTATTAGGTTTGTGAAGACTACTTAAAAGAAATGAGTTCACATCAATAGGACAGTAAATGGCGCTCATCAAACAGACAGGCATAAATCTGATGTTTAGTAAAAATGGGACATACGTGACCATGAAGATGTTTCTCATAAATAAAAAAAATAAAAAACACCTGACTATATGAAGCTATTTCTAATCTGCTGCACCCCAACTGACTATAGCCTACTGTTGTAGTCAAGACCGGACTATCCGAGACCAAGACCAGTCCGAGACCACAACCACACCACAACGCTGCTATAGCTTAATTTCTATTCCAAATTGACCCAAAAAGCCAACACACCATTATGGCGCTCCATCAATGTGACCAATATATGACCTTTCACCCTTTGTTGCTTATTAGTGTAGGCCCACTATTTAAATAAATACCACCCCCAAAAACTACTTAATCTGAATCTGCCATTTTCTCCAGGCCTAACCGTGCATAGGATATTAGATATGATGCTAGCTAAATGAAATCCCCACATCTGCACACACCTAGATAAACATTCTGTCTGTGTCAGGAAATGATGTGTGAGTGTGAAAAGTGTTAGCATGAGATCAGTGCTGATGACGGACTACTCACAGGAGTCTAATCAAGCCCCAATATATCATACTCATACAGAGCACCATTATGGCCCGAAGCTACTGTCCACCTTCATCACTCAGTGGGACTTACTTGTGCTCGTGAGGACTGTTAGAGGCCCAGTCTTGGCAGAGAACCCCGTCCACGGTCACCGATCGACGGCCGCGGTAGCTCTGACCCGTGCCCACGATGCACTCCCGCACGTAGTCTAGAACACACAGGACCGTGGAGGACAGTGAGAGAGAGCCATGTTGGAGCCAGTGATGGGAAAAGCAGATGCAAAGATAGGACAACGTGTTTTCCAGAGCAGGAAAATGTAGCTTCCATGTTCAGTTTACATGCACAACTAACAATGAGTATGCTCGTGCTTAAACCCACGACTGAGCAGAACTTCACTGAGAGAGGATTAAAAGTATTCCAAGTAGTCCAAAGCATACTGTCTTCCTTATGCTAATCACTGCTACATTCATGTGCTCTCAATAATAAACAGTTTGTAAAAACAAAACAAAAAACATAGCTACTACTATACTAGTCACTGTACTGTCACCAAATGATTTAAATATGAAAGTGAATAGCATGTGAACACAACAGAGTTGCAAACACTTGTTAATTACAGCCATCATAAATGGTCACCAAGCTGATCAAGTAGGAACTAGACCAGTTAACTTTACTATGAATCATTTGATGTATTTGTTGTCTGAATATAGTCAATAATTAGATATGTCTTCAGTATCTGCTGCTCTCATGTGAGCTTAAATGGGGACTTTCCATAGTTTATCCCAAGCTCTAAATGACATATAATCCAAGTATCTACAATAAACAGGACTGTGATCCTTGCCCTTCCTCTCGTTTCCTCTGAAGCATGAAGTAACTACACACAAGTCTGCGTGCTTCATTTGAAGTCAACTTCATAAAGATGACAGAGAGATATGTAGATAAGACAAATGCACCTTTCTTCTGGTACAAGTCGAAGTTGTCCTTGTGACGGATCTGGACTCCTGGTGAGTTCTTGTCAAATGATAACCACTGGCATTTCCCCTTTTTATGATCATATAGGAAGGCTCTGGAGAAAAGAGAATGTGAAGTAATTCGAAGTCACAAACAAGTGCAAAGTTTATCACAGCAGGGTTGTACATCAAGAAGCCTATATTATGCAACATGGACCTAGGGTTTTATGGTCTTTCTACCATGTCATAATTCTTACCTATAGGGCTGTCTGATATGAGAAAAACTATTTGATGCATGAATACCATGTTGAATATTACAATATGGACATTTACCTCCGCCATGAGGTCATGTTTTCATTAGTGTCTGTCTGTCTGTCTGTAAGTGACTTTCTGCAAAAAAATCAAATATTGAGGGAAGATAAGGAATGAAAAAAATCCTGGATGCAGACGGTGATCCGGATCACTCCCAAAATAGAAATCATTTGTTGCTTGTGTCATTCCTTATCTTCCCTTCATCTTTTTGCGGAAAGTCACTTACAGACTTTTCTCAGAAACTACTCAATGGATTTGAATGATATTTTCAGGAAAGATACGGAATGTCACAAGGAACAATTGATTTGATCCATATCACCATCTGGATCAAGGATATTTTTCAAAGAATGCCATCTATTAGCAACTTTACGAAAAGAAAATGACTTGATTTGTATGAAATTTTCAGGTCAAAGATTACACTTGACTTGATTACATTTTGGAAATGAGCTGAAGCAGAATAACATTTTTACTCAAGAACAAAAGATTACAATGTTAAAGTAAGAATAAATTATGGAAATCATGTCTTGATATTTATTTAGTTCCAACACATTTTCATTCAAGACTCTAATAATAAACAATTATATTAACAGTGTAAAGAAGACCATGGTGTTATTGTGATATATTTAGTTTTTAAATACAAAGCTTTGCTTTCCAGCATTTGCTGGTATTTCTTTAATGATTATTATGAGATATATTGTGCCTAATGCACATTCTTCTGACAACAATTATTACGCCTCATTCACACTGAATGCAGTATGTGTGTGGAGCGGTTTCTGTATGGTGTTTCTCTGGTCTGTCATTCACACCGAGTGTGGTCCATGTGCTGTACGTGTCCAGGCAAATCTCTCTCACTGGTGCATGTGGAGCACGGAGCTG
>JAVQKC010098912.1:0-34119 GCA_036025475.1 Philypnodon macrostomus | reverse complement strand
ACTAGACCAGGACTAGATCAGGTCTAAACCAGACTAGACCAGGACTAGACCAGGACTAGACCAGGACTAGATCAGGACTAGACCAGGACTAGACCAGGACTAGACCAGGACTAGACCAGGACTAGATCAGGACTAGATCAGGACTAGACCAGGACTAGACCAGGACTAGACCAGGACTAGACCAGGACTAGACCAGGACTAGATCAGGACTAGATCAGGACTAGATCAGGACTAGACCAGGACTAGACCAGGACTAGACCAGGACTAGACCAGGACTAAACGGACTCCTGAGTCCATGTATCACCACTGTTTGAGAACCACTGGCCCTTTCTCCAGGTTAATTATCCCTCTGCAGCAGTAGATTAAATGACTCCACTTAATACAACAGTAATACCCAGAAACTTAAGGAGGTTAAGCCCCAGAATGGTGATGAAGTCACTACTGGCTTCAAGTGACAGATCCTGCAGCAACAATATCCGATGTGGTTTGGCCTTGTTGCATCAGTTCCACCTGATAATCCACAAACATGTATTTTCATTCATTTCTCATGTTTGTCTTCCTCTGAATCATTTAAACTTTGCTTGTTTTTACGATTGCGCTCAGCTTTTACCAGTGCCCCGATCACCGTCATGAGAACAGTGATGGTTATTACTAGCACTGACACCGTTTCGACCATACAGAGCTGGCTGTCCAGAGAGGCTAACGTGCTGCCGGTCTGATGAGGGGGAGCGTGGCAGATGATGTCCTTGTAATCTATAACGTGTAAATGCCGAACACGCTGGATTTTGCCAAAGACACGCTGCAGCTCACAGTCACACACCCAGGGGTTGGAGGACAGCTGGAGGTGCGTGTTGGTGGTCTGTAGCTCCAAGAAGGTTTTGAACCTGATGTGGAGAAACAATAATAAAACCAGTCATATCACAAGCAAATGTAAAAATCTAAATAAAGCCTTTAATCATGCAAATCTTAAAGGTATAATAGAGGTGATCTGCAACAATTCAGAAACAATACAGCAGCCTTGAAATGACTAACGACTACTTCTGAGTCACTTGCCAATATAACTGTACCATTAGTGTAACTATTAGCACCAAGAGAGCACCGTTAGCATCAGATGTAATGAAGAATCTGGGAAAATATGTCTTAAACATAACAAGAGGCTTTAGGTGGGAGTTGCAAGTTAGTCACAGGGCTGACACAGAGACATTCACAAGCACACAATAATGTACTCTCACAATCATTGACTTTTGGGGCAATATAGAGTTACAGAGTCTTCTAACACGATTTAGGGGTTGTGAGAGGAGTTACACGAAGAGAGCCAAAGGTAACACGGGGGAGGACATGCAGACTTCACCCACAAACATTATGTGAAAACAATTTACCTGATGTGCTGCAGCTGATTTCCTTGTAAACTCAGCAGGGTTAGACTCCTCAATGGGGTGAAAGCTACTGTCTCGACCACCGAGATGTTATTATGGCCGAGAATGAGCACCTCGAGATACTGCTGTCGGCTCAATAAACCATCTTTGAGAACACTGAGCTTGTTTCCTTCGAGGTTTAGATACGTCAGCCGAGAAAGGTGGTTGAACAGCTTCACATCTATCGACATGATCTGGTTGTAGCTGAGGTCTAACTTTTTAAGATTTTCCAGGTCGTCCAAAGAGGTGGGGTCCAGCAGGCGGAGCAGGTTGTGGTCCAGATGAAGCTCTTTGAGGGAAAACAGCCTCTGAGAGAAGTCGAACGGCAGCCTTTTGAGAAGATTGTAACTCAGGTCCAGCTTTTCCAAAAACTCCAGTGAAGACAATGACTGAAAGCATATAAACACACAATTGGCCAACGTTCATAAGAGTTCACATTTGTATTATTTTCACCTTACATTTTTACTTGACCAATAGCTTCTTTTGGTTTGCAGAATTTATGCCTAGATGTCTAAATAATGTTATGTCCGCGTTATTTAATGTACGATACTGTTTCATATAGGATTAGCTCAGAAGCTTACATGAATTACATAATAGTCATGTTTTATAAGCTCATTGTACTGTATATGCTATGGCTTTGTATTATACAGGTTTCATAACAACTTTCATCTTAAATATATATTTTTTCCAGTTTAAAATATTTGATTGTATATTTAGTTTCATTTGTGACGATCATATCATGAAACTATAATGCAAAACAACATATATTGAAAAGTACTATAAATCAGCCAGCCCTGGTATATCCCCAAGTAACCATTTAGGTGAAAAACATTACATCTTACATGTAGCATATTGTACAAATTGTCCTCATACCTGTGGCTGTAGATTCTGAATACTGTTATTTGAAATCAGGAGAATCTTGAGTGACCACAGTCCCCTGAACGACCTGCTGTGCACTTGTGTCATCTTGTTCCCGCTCAGGTCCAGCAGCCAGGTGCCATGGGGTATACTGGGTGGGACACGGGTGAGCCCCCTGGACTGGCAATCCACCAAATCTGAAGACTCATAACAGAGGCAATGGCTAGGACACAGCTTAAACCCCATTGCAGTTTCAACCAGAACAACCAGGACAGCTACCAGACCAGTCATTCTGCAGACACTGCAGAGAAAAGACTGACCCCTTATTGCAACTTCCAACGTCAACATGAGCCAGTGATGTAATACATTTCCCATGAGCATCCGACATTGAATATTCCTGATTAGAGGACGGGATTATGAGCTTAAAATGGCCATCCCCGAAATATGACCTTATCAGAGGAGCAAACCTGTCGCACTTTGGAATCTGTCCTAAAACACGGATTTACATCTGCTGCTGTAAATGGATCTACGGAACTGTTTTTATGTCAGAGGATTCAGCAACGTTACATCTAATTCATTTTTGATAATCAAACTATTTCTTGAGATAAAAAACTAGCTAACTAACCCAAAAAGATGCTACGAACCCAAGCAACATCAGAATCAGAACAACCTACCGAGCTGACAAAAAAACAAAAGTAGCTACAAAACAAAAATCATAATCTTCAAAAATAATTGCAACTTGTCAACAAAAATAGATTTACACCACATCAATTATTGTATCCCAGAAGGGCAAAAAATAAATGTCATGACGCACACAGCTTTAGAGAATCCAGAGGCTTAAGGCATTTAAATAATTGTAAAGACTGATGGCTTCAATTCCCTGTAATTACAAGGGTCCTTCACAATAAACCGTCTGGACAATCCCTCATTGATACTAACGCACTATAGGACAACTCAAGAGTCAGTTATCAGGCAAAACACAAAAATGCAGTTTGTAATCTCAGTCGAAAAAAAATACAAAAATCAGGGATGAACTCAAAATGTCTGCATCGCAAATAAAGCAAAATCGTTCAGAGCCGTTCAAAAACTGTGTGACATTGACAGCATTACAGTCAGAATTTTTGTTACTTTTATTTTAGAAAATGTCCTTTAAAGTGTGGCGTTTCAAGTCACATTTTGTCTTAAAATACAGAAAATACAGACAGTAGAACATGGATACAGCAAAAAAAAGGAAACAATGACAGAAAATAAAGCTAACAAGCCTTTCTGACTGCGCTAGTTTTATCTTTTTGAAATGGAACTGAAAAGAAAAGGCGTCAGGGAGAGAGGGGGGAGGAGGGGGCAGAATGAGACGAGTTAGTCAAGGAAACTAAGGTTGGTTTATGGTTCATGTTTAAATTATTCTTTATAAAGTCTAATTTAAGATTTTAATCTTTCCTCTTTTTTGTCTTTTTCATTTAATGGTATTTTGATCTTCTGGATCCAGGGCCCTCAGCGCTCCTCCTTGTGGTCTCAGACTGAGGACAAGGAATGCCGACTTCGTCTGGCAGTGGGAATAGAACCGCCCGCGTCGCCTTCCCCGGACGACCCGCACTGCCAACTCAAGAAGATAAAGTGGAGTCCTTCTGTGTTTGCTGTGCTTGTGAACGTTGCATGGACTTCTGACTTTCCAAGTCTCTAAAATGTTTCTCAACCTGTGGACACAAAGCATTTAGGCCCATTAAATTAAATAAATAACTTTAAGATCATGGTATTTATAAGTATGTTTGAAAATAAGCATGTGAACAGTTTTTTAACAATTCAATAAAAGACATTCTCAGATGTAAAAAACACTAAAAACAATTAAATGGGCCTAATTTGTCAAATCAAAAATGGCATCTACACATTTTAACAAAAACAAAAACTGTGCCAAGACACACGTGACGCGAGACAATTGAAGGAAAGTCACACTGTAACGTTCATGTACAGTACAGAATACGCCTACATGCTGTGAGAAAGGGGTACTTACTATTTTGCGTACATGACTTAAAGCGCTTCCCTCTTTGCCCTTGCAGTTCTCGACCTGGTAAGGCGGTGAGATTACAACGTCGTCCATCACAATAATGTTCTTCTCCTGCCATTTACAGTCTTTGATGCTATGAAGAAAAGTACACACGATAATATCAGCAAAAAACAGTAAGAGGTATGAATCGGGACGTATGTGCTGTACAGAACGGGAAGTGAATTTATCCAAAGCTTGAATAGTTGCAGTTACTCGAACAAAAGACTGTGAGGAAGACACTAAAATAGTGGGAATTAAGTGCAGCTTGTATATGGCAAAAATAAATGACCATACCCAGTCCACCAATCGGTACACTTTAGTGTCACATTTCTTACGTTTTGTGAATAGTCTGGAATAGCTGTTGACCCTCCACAGAAACCCCAGCACTGATTGCATAGGCTTGGGACAGCTTGTCCTCCTTTTCTGTCCGTGCTCGATTGGCAAGCTGCAACAGGAAAAAGAAATTGAAAAATGAAAATGATAATCCAATGATGTGGGATACATTAAGTATTCAGTATTATGCAATTTATTTTATTGTATTGCTAGTGCATCTCTGTGTGAAGATTTTATTATAAAAGCAGATACAAAACTCAGAGATGAGTGTTGTATCCAGAAGCATTAAAGGCATGCATGTGGCAGTGACTAATCAAACCTATAAATTGAGTCACAGCTCAAAGAACAGGACATGAACCATACTGTGCATTGTGTTTTGATTTCTTTATTACTATTTTGTTAACCAATTTACAATTCAGTTAATACCCAATAAATTCATTGGGCCTACATCAATGGAGACACAGACTGGAATAAAGCGGAGACAGAAGAGTAATATTGAGACTCTTACCTTGCTAACATTCAGTGATGCTAGAGGAGGAGGTGTCTCAGAGCGGTCATTTATTATGTCCACATCAGAAACATAGGCTAAGTTGATCAGGATGACGTCATTGAGGTTTTGCTTACCGCTGGAGGAAGCACATTCTTTATAAAGATCAGGTTAAAGTGAAATAACTTTATGTATAAGAACAAAACAACAGTAATACATTTAAACAAACATATTAAGGCAGAAGCACCATCAGTGAGGGGTAGTACCAGTTACAGCATTGAATTCAAAAAGCCAATGCTGCCACCTATTGTAGCAAGGGGTGAATATTAAAATAAACAGTACATTGTCTATACCGTGGTGATGGCCCAATGTGTGTCAATGATACAAGCAGAACATCCTGTCAAACTTGTCTGTGTGTAGGACTCTGAACTAATGCACCAACCCTTGCATCAACTGACACTGTCCTCTTACCAGTAACCGTTTTATTAAAAATGACAACAAAATTAGACATATAACTAACTATTTATTTGTAATCTATCAGAATGAATGACCTGGGAAATGGCCTATAGTAATAAAAGTCACACAAGGTTAAATGTAATTATCAGAGTACTACATTAGTCAGCCAGGATACACATGAGTAACCAGCATGCCACCTTGATGTCATATCCAACACACATTCACTCGAGTGAGTGGGCTTCTCTGAGCAGCAAGCTAACGATGGGTGGAATACAGCTAAGGATGCTCACGAAACCGGGGCTTTTATGGCAATTTGCTCTTTACCCACGGCGTTTATCGTTTCAATATTAAATAAATTGCGAGTACAAAAGCCCCGTTGATAAATACATCCCCGTTTTGGTGTTATGGCGATAGGACGACGAAGCTTGACCACCGAAGCTACCGAAACTTAGCACATTAGCCGAGCTAGCAGCAACTTGTAGTGTGGACGGCTAGCCGCTGTTCATTCATCTTTAGCTTATAGTAAAAACAGTGAGCATCTCGATTACTCCACCACACGCCGCTGTGGGACAAACATGGACTCGCCGTTTCAACGAGGACATGGTGAAATGTCATGAATGTCGATAAATAGCAACGATTTGTGCCTGTTAAGAGCACACAGCCATGATGCCTTACTGGGATCCGTTGCCAGATAGTGATCCATGTTGAGGTCTGGCAATACAATGAGATGATTCAAAACACATGCACTCCCTAGCACATTAGGTGAACTCGTGAAATTACCCCGTGTCATCCCCAAAGCAAGCAACAAACAGAAAACACATAATCGACAGTTTCTTAAGTGAAACAAAAATGAAACGAACAAAGATCTCCAACTCTGCTGCCACCAATTACGCCTGCGCGGATCACTATTTGACACATTCTCGGTTACCCTACAGGCCCTTGCAGCCAGGCAGGCCAGCGAGCCATCCGCAGCTCCAACAAACAAAGGATACTCAGAGTTAACATCTTGGACTGGTAGTCAAACGCGACCACTTCTCCATGTAGACGTTGGCCCAAGCAGGTGAGGCAAGAGACATGGCTCCCGACGCTGAAATACTCCCCCGGTCCAGGAGCCGCCATCTTCTCCGCCAGGAAACCGGAGCGCCTGCCTTACGTAAAGCGACGCGATGGCGTATTCAACCGAAGCTGGGCGTGTCGACGACGTACGCCATTTGACGGTCACTTTCAATCTTTAACGATGACCATTCTTTGTTTTTATAGTTGTCATTGTTTATCCTTAGATGTTTATAAGAATATGTTTCATTTTTTTAAATAATTTGTATAATTAAAGAAACGATTAACGGGCTTGTCAACGGGTTAACCGTTTGACTAGCTCCCTCTACTGGATACATCACCACAGAGCGTCCTCTGCAATACAACGAGTACATCATACCATCCTGGCGCAACATTTGTGATTTCAAGTTGTATGTGACCGGAGTTAGAAATGGAGGCTGTTTATATCCAAGGCATATGGATAGCGGAGCGTCTCCAGCAGATGACATGGAGTTATGAAAAGTTTTGGCAAGTGGTCACTCATCTTGGAGATCCTAAGGCTGCTTTTCTACTGGTCTTTCCATTCACATATTTCATCAGTAAACGAGTGGGCATAGCTGTGCTTTGGGTGGCAGCTATTTCAGAATGGCTCAATCTGGTGTTAAAATGGTAAGGGCCGTTTAAGTAGTTCACCTTTTATTCAAAGTTAGGCTCTCTGTGTATTCTGCTAACATTCGTTATTGTCAAAAGATCATTTAAAAGTATCTAACATTTACTTTTTCAAATAATAAAAACCTAGCCAATTTCAGTTAAATTTCAGTTGACGTTACCGCTTCCGGGGAGATTGTGTCTGCTCCGTAGTGAAACAGTGGCAAAGCGGAACCTTGGATTTTAAGCTTTTTTTTTTCCTTCTTTTTTTTAACTTTTACTTTTACTGAAAATGTACTGATTAAATCTGTGAAGTTATTAATACTCAGTGGAATATTGTAAAACAAACACTATTACATCAATAATTTACCTCTAATTACATATTATGTTTTGTATTTATTATTATTATTTTTTTTGTACTTAGGATGCTGTTTGGAGAAAGACCATTTTGGTGGGTTGGTGAGTCCGGTCGCTTTTTGTACGACAACGAGCAACCAAAGGTCCACCAGTTTGCCTCCACCTGTGAAACTGGGCCAGGTGAGATGATGCTGCAAATTGTTTGGTTTTTCTTAATAATTTTGGTCAAATCAGAACACGACAAATCTTGTGCTTCACAGGCAGTCCATCTGGACATGCAATGGTCACTGCGGCAGTCTGGTGGGTTGTGGTGTCTCCACTAGCAAAGACTATTCACTCAAAAACCCGCAGGTAGTGCCGCAAAATAATTTACAAGCATATCATATTTGTTACCCCAATTATAACCCCCCCCTTTTATTTTTACAGTTATTTGTGTGGAGCTGTCCCATACCTGCTCTATGTGGCACTTCTTGTTGCAGTTGGACTTTCAAGGATTTTTATTCTTGCTCACTTTCCTCATCAAGTTGTTGCTGGCTGTATTACAGGTCAGACTTTTAAATCTAGCCTGTCTACTATACAAGTCTAATATATACAAACCACATTTATATAACCATGTTTCTTTGGACAGGCTGGATTCTTGGAGTAGTTCTAGGTCAGAGAGTACCAGAAGGTCGCACCCTGCCGTTCTTCTGCAAAGTCTGCTTCGGTCTGTTGCTGAGTGCCATCCTGCTTCACGCCGGGCTCCAGCAGTTAGGAATGGACCTCTCCTGGTGAGTTTCAAGTCACACATTTTCTTCTTTCCCATTTATTAATTTCTATATTTCGCAGGTCTATTGCTCTGGCCAATAAGTGGTGTAGCCATGCAGCGTGGATAAGGTTGGACACGGCCCCCTTCTCCTCACTGACTCGAGACTGTGGATCTCTCTTGGGTTTGGGACTAGCCCAGTACTGGAAGCCCGGTGGATGGTCTTTGCCTTTGGCTCCCAGAGCATTGTCTTTGGCCATTTCATCAATGGGACTGTACCATGTAAACCGCCTACCACTGCCAATCAGGCCACAGGCTCTTTTCTATTGCCTTTACTTTATCAAATTTGTCATAGTGCCTCAGCTGGTCATGTTACTGGTGCCTGGACTTATCCATTTGTTCACACACAAAAAGAAGAAAGAATAAATTGAGTATGTTTCCATTTAGTTCAAAATATGTTTCTGATGTTTCATTTGAATACATTTGTTCAAATACATTGTTCTTATTCATTTGAAGCAGTGATTCCAATCATTTGGCATTGTCAAGCTTCAGGCTTTACTTCAATGCATTTTTTTTCTGTTAAAGGACAATTGTGGCACTGACACTGACAGTGAGGCACTGACACTTTTTGTCTAATGTTTACTTTTTACATTGTGGTTTGTGTTGTAGTATTTTGCAGTTATGTAAAATGCACATTTGGGACATTGTTTTAATGTAGAGTCAAGATGAACTTTGTGAAAATTGCACTCTGATTTCCAATTTGGACAAAACTGTTTTCTCAGCCTACATTTCAGCTGCTGTATTTAACATTAATACAAAGAAACCATACCATAATTGATACATCAAACTGAATGATACAGTATATGTTCTATAAATGTTGTGTGATCCAATGTTGTGGACCAAAATAATCAATACTAAGATATACAATCTGTATTTTGTTAAGTAATAAATTAATAAAACGCACATGCACGGCGTGTTTCAGTAACCATTTATAAATGTGATTTTGTCCAATACATAGGTTTGACTGTACAGATTACAATCAGTTATCATGAGATAAAAACACATTCTTTTTATTGTTTTTAATTCAACTTTTTGTCACAGCGATCTGAAAGCTCACATTTACAGACAAGAGAACTCTGCTCAGCAAGCAAACACATTAAAATAAAATAACCTTTCGCTTTTGTCTGGTGAGGCTGGAGGAGAATGATAAGGACAGTTCAGGGATAGCAGTCTCCTTATCTTGATCCCATTCTCAAACATTGTATCACACTGGAGTCAGGACACTGCTATACATGTTTCTGCTTGAGCTCATGAAAAGAATAGAACATGCACCAGACTATTTACAGCAAACTAATATACACAGACAGCTTAAAACCATACACCCTCCAATATCTTCAAAGGAGAAGTCTCAGTTTAAAACAAGTATAGTACACTTTAAACCTTCATTTCTTGAAAGACATATTGGGTATATCTTTGTAGCAGGTAAATCTGATTAATAAAAGGCATTTACGAGAAGAACCACCTCTTTTTAGATACTCTATCAGACACCCAAAATATAGTTACAGACACACTGTCTATAACTCATTTCCACATATAGAAATATCTTTTTATAATATAGTGCTGCTTTTTCTAACAACCATACTCCAATATACATATGGATAAACCCAGTGATTTTATGTTGTAGCGGGTAGGATGTGCGTAAACCAGTGGACGACTGATTTTAACTGTGAAATACTAATAATGCGTTTTCTCTATGCTTTTCTTTACATACCCGAACTAGAGCCATATATACAACTTGTGCTAGAAAGTCTATACTGTACATCCTCATCAGTTTAATTAAAACATTGCTCTTTATGTGGTCATTCATTACTGCTTATAGTGTTTATGATAGTCTCACTGGTCAGATACAGTATGTCACCAGGTCTGACCAACCACACACCCACTTTCTCGAAGAGATTCAACAATCGTAACAACAAAATAAGTAAAATACATAAAGTGCACCCTTAGTTAAGAACTTAACAGGCCTTTTAGTGCAGAAGTTAAGGAAATTATGTATAGGTATTAATGAAAATACAAAAAAATGGAGGAAGGAAAGGATCTGTAACAGTGGTTATGCATTTGTGTCGCTGAGCACTATCCATGATACCCTCTTAGCATGTGTACTGTATATTGTATTGTAACATCAGTGCCTCTATGTGCTGGGGAGGGACAAAGGCAAACTTTGAGAGCCATGTGTCACATGACATAAAAACTCATATTTTTGTCTTCATCTAAAAATTTAAATAAACTAAAATGCAAATATCGTCCTTCCATATTTGTCTATTCATTCAACTTCATCTTTCAACCACAGTATAGTGGTAATTATTATTTAAATATGTTCACTATTGAAAGCCATGGTTCACTTTACACTAAGGCTCAAGGTTTATAGTACAGTAAAAGATGCCTAGGAAAATACAGTAAATCACCTAAAAATAAAAGTATCAAATAATAATATAATCAACAAATGGCAAGTTAAGTTAAAAGTAAAGTCTTTTTAAATGTTAGAGCAACAATCAGGTAAGGGTTAAGTATTATGAGGTCAACTCTAAAATTGTTTAAAAACATTGCAGTGTAAAAATATTTCCTTGCCATACACACCACAACCAAAGCTTTTGGACACAATGGAGGTAATAATGTCATACATCAAAGTTGGTCATTGTCCCTCATTCTTGACAATACTCAATTCATTTTGACCCTCTTCACTGACCAGCCGAGGGACACCAAGGCTGGGTTAACAGAACACATTTCAAATGCAAACTATGTTTTGTTCTATGTTTATATACAATATATAACTTAATTATAAATATGGTCATCTTCTCTAAGTACTGAGTTGTTGAGCCATTTGTATTTTTGGAGCAATGTACACTATTGAACATAGAATATTGTATTACATAGAATAAGCCTACTAGCAACCTTGTTTAAGAGCACACTTTGAAAGAACAGTAGATGGATACATAGTTCACAAGTTGAGTCAAATGTACTTTATCAGTCCCACTTACGATGTTCACTGGTGACAAGGATGTTTAGTGGTCTTTGATTCAGCAAGACTGATTCAGGAAACATTTAAAACCCTCTTGTATTTTTACTTGTGTGTAGAACCTGATAATGAAATCATTGAATGTGTTATTGTCTACTGTATGTGTTATTGTAGTGTATTGTAATGTGTGCCCGCTGCAAGGTTATGTGTGTCTTTTATTAGAAGTCTTCGTTCATTCATGTCACATACTGCAGTTTGTTCTCTCACTCTGAGCCCAGTCAAACCCTCCATTCACAGACGGCGTCACACATTCGACTCCACAAATGGTCTCTTTGGTTTGATGGGGGAGGTCGGGCCTTGGGAGCGGGAGTCGCGAGAGAGCTGGCGGTACATGTTGTCCTGGTAAGCTTGTGCCACGGGCAGAGTCCTGGCCACTTTCACATCGGGGTAAGTGGGGACCTGGCTGACCCGCTCCAATATGTCCCCACCGCGGGAGCCATTAGCCAGCTTCCCCAATGAAGGGGGCTGCGTCTGATAGTAGTCCTCTTCCAACAGATGTCCGTTCTGGGCATTGTTGGTCTTGTTGTAGTAGGCTATGTTGCCCAGTGAGGCAGGGGGGCTATAAGTGGAGCCCTGCTGAACCAGCTGTCCTGGAGATGTGGGGCTGATGGCAGAGTCCATTGATGTCATTGGCCGGGACCGTGTGGGCTGGTGCATGTACTGATGAGTCCGCGCCGTCTTGTCTATGATGCCCATGAAGGGCGTGTTTCGGGAGCGTGTGGTCTCCCCCTGATACAACCCCCCACCTCCCTGTGAGGGTGAGATGGGGGAGATGTCATCACAGGAGCGCTCATACGAGACCTGTAGGGGGATCTCCATCTGCTGGATAGAGGACGAAGGCCTGAAGCCAGGGGCCAGGTTGGAGGTGGAGCCGGTGGTGATGTTGTTGCTGGACGGGGAGAAGCGCAGCCCCACGCTCTGGGAGTGGATCAGGGGTCTGGGCGTAGGCATCTTCATCTCTGTGGTGTTGGCACTGACAGGCCGGCGCACCATGTGGGGGATCTCAGGGGAGTCAAGCTGGCAGGGGGGCATGGCGTTGGCCCGCTCCAGCACATGCTCAGAGACAGGGTAGTAGGCAGCTGACTGGCTGCGGCTGATCTGAGGAGTCTGGCTATAGCGAATGCCCCCTGGTCCCCCGCTGCTGGCGCGGTAGGCAGAGGAGGGGCGCTGGGGCAGCTCGTCCTTTAACAGGCCTGACTCCATGACCCCTCCTCGGCCGCCGTGCTGACAGAGGGCCCCTGAGCTGAGGCTGGCCTGTGGCATTGAGCGCCCGTCCAGAGAAGGCTGGTAGACCAGGTCTACTGAGGCCTGGTATCGGCCGCTCATGGGATGACCCCCATAGCTGCTGCTACCCATCACACTAGGCTGGTTGGTGCGAACGATTTGTGCAATAGATGGCTGCAGACGTAAACCCTGTGCCTGATGGTGCTGGGACGACAGAGAGGGCTGAGAGCTGAGCTGGAACGAGCGCTGACTGCTCATTTTGGCGAGAGGTGACTTGGGACGGCCTGGGAGCTGCTCGGTCTGGAAACGAACAGGAGAGCCAGACTGAGACCTGTACAGACAGACACTCTCCAGAGGTGGACTTGCCCTGTACTGAGCGGCCCGGCGAAGAGGGGAGGGCGGGGGGCTTTGGTCCATGCCCCCAGGGGGAGGGCTGTAGCGGTAGGATGCCTGGTGTACTGGGGATGTCTGGGGTGGGCTGTGTCGGTAGTGGTTCTGGTGAGTTGGGGACAGGGACGGGGAGGTAGGCTGGTATGACCCTCGTGTAGGGGAGGACATGGAGGAAGATGTGGGGTGGTATTCATAGGGCTGTCCCATGGGTGAGCCTCCTGTCAGATAGATTTGGTCTGGATGTGTGGGGGACAAAGGAGGGCTTTGGATGATGGGCAAGCTGGAAGCATTGGTGAGAGCGTCTGGAGGAGGAAGTCCCAGAGACATGGCCTCCAGCTCCTGCTCCAGATAGTCTTCATCCTCAAACAGGTCCTGGACGGGCTCCATGTCGTCCAGCCGTGGTTCTGGGGGTGGAGGGAGGGGCATGGACAGGCACAGGGACTCCTCATCTTCAGGAGGAGGCGTGGGAGGAGGCGATGGAGGGGGCTCTAAGTCAAGATCCTGCTGCTGGTGCTCATCCTGGGATAGCTGTCCACTCTCTTCCTCCACTCTCTGCAATAGCCGCTGGATCTCACGGTTGTTAGGGCACAGTTTTATGGCTTCATTCAGGTCCTCCAAGGCTTCAGAAAATTGTCTAGAGAAAAAAAAGAACAATATTTGAGAAATACAGTTACATTTGTGTGTGCCAGTTTCCAGGACCAACCCTGTGACAGATTGGGAAAGAGGTTACCTGCTGCTACGCTTGGCACGTGCACGGGCGTAGTATGCTTCATATGATTTTGGTTTTATTTCAAGTGCCTTAGTAGCAAATTCCTCAGCCATCCCAAAGTCCTGCAAAAATAGACAAGTTCAAAAATCCCTTGAAGTTGACCACATTTTGACTAATCTGTATGCAACACAAGGAAAACAGAACCAGTGCTATAGGCTACTGTACATATGACTCACATTCATTTTCCTGCGACATCGGGACAGGTTGAGAAAAAGTGACACTTTGAGCTCCCTGAATGTCTTGAGGTCCTCATTGAAGCCCTCACGTGGAAACTTTTTGAGAGCATATTGATAGCGCTGAGCTGCCTCCTTCACCTTTCCCTTCTGCAGGACAACAAAACATTACAACTAAGTCACATAATCAAATATTAGAAGAAGTAAACACGGAACTATTCTCACCTTGTAAAAGCTGTCCCCCTCCTCGATGAGTTTGCTGAGTAGGATGATCATGATGTCGGGTTTGGAGGTGGCCATGGCCCATGTGGCAGGACCTGGATAACACAGTGGGAGGGAGGAGATGAAGGACACGATGAGAATGAAATGCTTTATAAGGAACAGAGAAAAAAGTAGAAGGACACAACAATCATTACAGGGACGAGGAGATGAAGGATGTAGGAATACAACAGGCAACCCACTGCAGAGAAAACATTATACACGTCTTTTCTGACTCCTACATACACTATGTCTTGCTGTGGCAAATAAGGCTTGGGCTGAGTTATCATTATCATCATCATAAGTTCTCATTGTTTAACAATATTTAAACTATTGAACATTACTATTATATTTGGGATCACACATCCTTTTAATGAACAAACATAAATAAATATTTGCAAATACTTTCTGGCCCAATCACAATCATTCTTGAGGTATATAATATGAAGGGATAGTTCAGTAAGTCTATTAGGTATTAATGTCTTTCAAGATTATAGTTTATTAACAGGAAGCAGACAGAAATGTCCAGCTGTGTGATTAAGTGGGGCCAGAGAAAAAAGGTGATGGTTACTACAAGGTCACCTTGATGGCTGAGGAGGTAACACTAAACAAAATAACAGTAAATAAAAAAATTTAAATAAATGTAGTTTTCTGACCCTTGTATAATACAGGTCATATGTAATCATATCCAGACTGATAACTACTGATGGAACTACATCAACTATACCCCATTGATCCCAACTTAAAGGCATTCCATGTGACTTTCGTTACTAGATGGAGATGATGACCATTCTCGTACATATAAACATGGTAAATGTATGGATTGAAAACATGTGTGATGTGCAATATCTCCAATAGTGTTTTAATTTGCCGTTTGCCCAGTTTATACATGCAGTATGTGTCCGTTTAATGTGTTAATGCTGCTGCAGAGTTACGAGTCTAGATTTTTAGCAGCGGGCTGCAAGCTGCGGGAGGCACAGCTGTGTTTTATAGATTTCATTGGTGTGTATAGAATCCCTCTAAATTAAATTAGGCTTTAGTTTTCAAATTAAATCTTCTGTGGTGATCCTTTAAGACAAGCCATAACACCCCCTTTAAGAAAATTTAAACATAAACCAAGAAGAAATCAATAAAGTCACTTTACTGCATCTGCGCAACAATAGTCTTTGACTTGACACACACAAATACACTAATATACACAAAAACACAGCACACAGATGAGAAATGGGACTTGCACAAAAACATACAATGAATAAATCAGGCAAGCAGTATGGTTATTATGTGATTCTTGTCTTTGGGAGGTAGGTAGAGTGTTTTGTTGAAGAACAGGAGAAAAACATCTTGCACAGTATACAGTATGTAATGATCTGATGGTTCATCACCTCAGTCTGTGGTGACGGTGGCAGAGATACAAACACAAACACATGCATTTCCCACTGGATCACTATGACACAATATGTTACTGAGGCTTTCCGCTCATGCATTTGTGACATTATGGGATACTTTGATATAGGGCTGGGCGATATACCAACACAGGATATAAAAATAAACTTTCCATGATCAAAATCATGTATGTCACTTTTCTGTTTGTTATGCTTCAGTACAACCCTTGAGCTTGAACTACCTCTTTCAATATTAGATTATTCATTCAATAGCTGGCCACTATAATGAATTGCTACATAAACCCATAACCATCACTATTAACAATCTGAAAAAAGCTGAAAAATATAACTACAATATGCCGTGATCAATTTGAAAAACACCCTAATAGAAATCTTAGGTCATATCGTCCAGCCCTACATCACAGGCATTTCACCCTGCATGCTCATTATCAGTCAATATCAGTCATTACCAACTCTTTAAGCATCTCTACCTCTAGGGCAATTCCGTCACTGTCAGTGCTAACCCCTTGCATTTTTTAGATTTGATTTTTATCAGTCAGGTTTTGGGAAGCTATGTTTGCTTGCTTGACACTTAGGACGACACACAGACAACACATAAAGAGGAGATAGAGCTGTCAAAATGCCTGGTGGGGTGAGAAGCCGACAGCCTTGGCTTTACCTCGGGGCCGACTGGGCAGCGTCTGACATCCTGAAGCCAGAGAGGAAAAACATGGATAGGTGTTCAAGTGGTGGGTGGGGATAGCAGTGTGGGCCAGATTTTACCAAAGGATATTGTGGGGGTGCGTAGGAGCCAGGAGAAGAAGGAGAATGGATTGGTGATTTGTGTTGGAGGTGGAAGAGAAAGTGAGAAAGGAACACAAAAAAGCAGCAGTGAGAAGCGCTGTGAGAAGATACAGTAAGTGCTGGTGCAAAAAATAAATACAGAAATAAAAAAATAAGCTGCTAATAACAACCTGTCTCCTAGCAACAGATAGAGAGGATTCGATAGGTTGTGTCAATATACTGTATATTATTATTATTATTATTATTATTTATTGTTCATAAATCTGCAGTTACTGGGCTTTTTGACATGTAACAAAAACAGTCATGAAGTTCAAAGTCCTATCAGTCAGTGGGAACGGCATGTCTCTTGAGTAAAAATGTGTAGAGCCAGCAAAAGGTATTATTTTGTTCAATCACAACTAGCCCAAGATGTACACAGTGAGGTCATCAACTCAATCCCTAGCAAAGTTGATCAGTCTCAATATTCATTGGAGTTTCAGTTTGGATACTTAAAAATATTGTCATAAATGTATATAATATACTGGCCCCTACTCTAGAACAATATATTGAGAGAAACGGACTCGGACAGAGAGATAGAGAGAGCAAAACCAGACAAAGGCAACAGTTATACAAAAAAAACATTGAGCCATAAATAGCTGAGGAGAAGCAGTAGGGGGCGGATGACATACACTAAGCTACATGGAGACTCAAAGCTGAATCCATGGCTTATTGCAGTAAAATGCTTGACACATTTCACTGCTTTTAGGCTAAAACCTTTGTATGGGCTTATCTTTAGTGTAATGTCAGTAGGTTAGTACATTTTATAATATTTAGACAATCAGTTAATGAGTGTTAAAGTTTTTGAGTTAGTAAAATGATTACATACAGTACTGTGCAAATGTTTTAGGTAAGTCTTAATGTAGTATTTGTGCTCTTGAGCAACACATGGTTCGTTATTTGTATGGATTTGGATCACTGTCTGACTATGAATTTAGGGTTTTTACAGCCTCGTATGTTTGTGACATGAGTCCATTGCCTTGGCTTCACTGTCTTCACTTGGCTTAGCTCCACAAACCTGATCTCAACATCAGTGAGTCTGTCTGGGATTAGCACAAAGAGCCGAAAAGATGTGAGTAGCCTACAACGACTGATGAAATGGTGGACAGAACCTACATATGCTACATATGCAAAAATGTATACAGGTGAACTTTTGAAGACAAAGTGTGGCCAGATTTTGCCTGCATACTTTTAAAAAAGCTGTTTACCTAACATTATGTCTTCAAACCTGTCTAAAACATTTGCACTGTATTGTTGATGTGTAAAACCTAACCAAAATGTGAAAATACAAGGTTTTTACGCTGACAGCTGAGTAACAACTTCCTCTTAGAAAATAGGCCGTTTTCACCAGCGCTGTCTCCAGTCATTGTTTCCCATGCAATCCATGCTTGAACTCCCCATACTTGACCTTTTCAGCCACACTGCGCAATCCCATTTCAATGATAGCTCAATACTCGAGAGACAAATAACCTTTTGTGATACAAGGAGCTGCATTTAGAAGAAGAGGGTTTAAGGCGCTAAGGAGCTGCTTAGGGGATGTCAAGTTGTCTCTCTTACCTATCTTAGCTCCTTTCTTGAGCAGAGCGACCACCACCGAAGTGTTTCTGCAGCCCACCGCCCTGTCCAGAGGCCGCATCCCACTGTAGTCAACATGCTCTATCATGGCGCCGTGGTCCACCAAGAATTGAACCTGGAGGGGAAATAAATTTCAATGAGCATGAATGTATACTAACTGGCCACTTCATTAGAACTTGTATGTATAATAAAGTAGCCTTGGTGTGATCTTCTGCTACTGAGTCCTATATGGTTCTGGGTTGGACGTGTTGTAAATTAGAGATAGTCTAGTCCAGTGGTTCAGCCCAGCTCCAATGAAAAAATGCTTTAAACAGTGTCAGATCTAAGACCATGTCATTATTGCGATATATTGCAGATTCTTGAGATACAGAAATTGCAACAGCAGATATTGCGATAATGATAATTTTGCGATATATTGTTCAGCCCTACTGTGATGGGTTAGAGCTGGTGCAGTCCCCATTCTGTCCTGTGTTAGACTTTGTTTAGTCCTGGTTTAGTCATGATTTTGACTTCAAATATTTTCTAGACATTGGTTTAAAGTGGTTATGTAAGTGGTGATTGCCCTTGTATGATCTTAAACCTGTCTGGGCAAGTTCACCACATACATTATATTCATAAAGGATTTACCATGTCACATAGAGGTCTGGTTTGCAATCTGAGGTTTGCCAACATGTCTAATGTGCTGCAGTTTGATGTACCTAATACACTGCCCAGTGTGTGTAAATGAAAGTATACAGTCAGAAATCTTCTCTTACCACATCAGAGTCACCGTAAAAAGCAGCCAAGTCAAGGGGTGTGCGTCCGTTCTTGTCGGCGTGGTCTGTGGGAGATCCACTCTCCACCAGGCATTGCACCACGGGCAAATGTCCTTTTAGACAGGCCCAGCTCAAAGCAGTCAGACCCTCTTTATCCATCAGGGACAAAGATGCTCCTATATGTATATATATATATTAAAAAAAAAATTGTATTGCATTAGTGGTTGGAAATCTGGGCTGGCAGCCAATATCATAGTCCACTTATACATAATATCTTTTAAATAAGCACATTATTATATAGTAAATAGACAGTTGCTATACAGTAGCTACCAAAAACAAGTCTGTATGTGAGCTGGTTCATTTATATTGCCCCCAGTGAATGAATGTCTATGTTACAACAATGTATTGTTTATTGCTGTATCAAGTTCATGTATTTTAAAATGACTGAAAGAATAGTAAGAAAAATCTGTAGGTTATCTGTAGCTCTCAAGCTGAGTGAATCAATGTTAAATACAAAACTGCACAGAGACTGATGTGAGAAATATTTTGCATGTTTTCAGCTTAGCTCACCTTGTGCTAATAGAAATTCCACAGTGCCAAGATGTCCCTCGGAGGCGGCCATCATCAGTGGAGTTCGACCCTGTTTATCCGCCTGGTTCACATCCGCTCCATGGGTCAGCAGCAGATCCACAATCTAACATGCACAAACATCATAGTTTGGAGCAATGCAGTGTGAGGAGATGAGTACATATTTGCAAAAAAGAGTTTCATAAGATAATATATTTGCCTTGAAAGCATTCATTACTCTTAAATATATTTTGTGAAACCCAATTAAAATAGTACAGCTTAAATGTTTTAGGCAAGTTCGAGAACATGCAGTTTATTTTCATCAGTAGTTGTATGTTGCGCACATTTTATGTTAATTCCAGACAGACTCAATAATGTTAGTGAAGCTAAACCAGCTCGTCGAAGTTAAATTCAAGATCTAGGCGGTAAGCCAGATTCACACCACAAAAACAACACATTCTAGCTCACATTAATATGATATAACCTGTTAATGTTAGGAAATAAGAACACATTTACCCAGTACTATAGGCTATATTGAATACATACTTTAGATATTGAAGGTATAAAATGATCAAATAGTCCTCTCACCTGCCAGTGCCCCTGACGGACCGCACTAAAGAGTGGTACAATGCCTCTTCTATTGGGTTGGGCCACAGCTGCGCCCTGCTCCAACAAAAGTCGACAGACGTCCAGTTTCCCTCGGCCAGATGCTGCCGTTAGTGCTGAAAACACACAGAATAGAGAATAAGAAGTGTATGTAGTAGGGCTGATTTAATTTAGATAAAGTTACAGTTACTGGTATGTCAAAGAAACATCCAAATAGCCAGTCCTAGTTATGTTTTTTATATTATGCATCCCTATGAGTGAAATGACAAGTCAAACAGGAGTACTGGCTGAATGGTGCTTAAAGTGTACTTCACAATATATGGAAATGTACACACCAAAGAAATAATAGGGCAAGGCTGTTAACAAGATGGAAATGTAATGCCTTTAATTGGAATAATTGAAAAGTGCTGCAGCATTCCCAGAAGGACGACTTTGAGCTTTCTGACTATTCATTGTACGGAAATAGGGCTTTGATATGCCAGGCCTGTACTTACAGATGTTAAATGTGTTCCCAGCGGATGTTGTGGAGAATAATGTTATTTCACTTGACCTCTTTTGTAATAGCTGGACCTAAAAATCACCTTCCTGAACCGCTTCTCCTTCAAAACAATAAGCTTCAGTCGACTGAGCACGAGTGAACTTCTCTCACTGGCAACAAGAAGAAGCCAGATACGGGAATAGGACTTTTGCAATAAGAAGCCATAGCTTTAGGTTACAATAGTACATTATATTTCTGCCACAGTGCAATCAGACGAGACGTTTCCAAAGCGCCCTAGAGCACACACTAAGTCACTAACCGTATACTGTTGTGTCCCTGGGCCAGACACTTAACCCACATTGCCTATGAATGACTGTGGTTGTGTGATTGGTGTTTGGTGGTGGTCGGAGGGGCCGTATACGCGCAGAATGGCAGCCACGCCTCTGTTAGTGTGCCCCAGGGCAGCTGTGGCTACATAAGTAGCTTACCACCACCAGGTGTGACTGAGGAGTGAATGAATAATGTAATTATAAAGCATCTTTGAGTCTTGACAAAAGCAATATAAATAAAACTTATTATTATTATTATTATTATTATTATTATTATTATTATTATTATTAACCCCCCCCCCACATACACACACACACCCGCACACATGTACACATGAACGCACGCACACACCCCAGCGAAAGCTCAGCCTTGTCTATGCTCCAATGACACCACTGACTGCATTGCCATCAGCATCTGACGCAGCAAAGAGGAACCATCGCTCATATCCGCACTGCAGCTCCCGGCGCACACAAAACACTATAGATATCTTTCATTGCGTCTCAATGCAAAAGTATGTCTCAGCATCAAGCAGATTTGTGCCTTTGTAAAAGATTTTAAATGGGCCATAATATACAGTTTTTTCCAAGCTATCAAAGTTAACATTGTTTTCTCTCTTTTGAAAAAAACTCAGATTAGGTGCATGGCCCTTCACTACAATGATAAACGGAAAATCCAAACTTTAGATGTGGTTTCTTCATCTATCTATGTGGAAAGGTGAGCCCAAGCATTTTGTGCTTCTGAGAGGGTCAGTGTCTCAGCCTACAGTATTACTATAACAACGCATGAAACAAACTACAACTCCAGGTATGAATTTGTCATGGAAACACTATAATACCATGACAGAAAGCACACAAAAGTCAAGTAGGCATAATAGGGCTCCTTTAAAACATCAATGTCAATATGAGCAATTAACCATCTAAAGTTGATCTTCATTGTTTAAAAGGGTTTATTGGCCCCAGAGCTACAGAACAATCCTTACCGGTCTCTCCCCACAGTGTGTCGAAGTTATTGATCTGAGCGCGCTCCACCTCCTCCTCGTCTTTCTCAGGCAGATCCAGCAGGTAGGAAACAATCTGACGGGAGAACAGGACCAATAAACATTACACTTACACTTAGCAATACATATAACTCTGCAGATAAATGCTCCTCTCATGTCCTAACCTCACATGTATTCAAACAATGAGCCAAAACATCGCAACCACCCATATTCAATTATTTGTCTTTAAGACCATGATCAATCAAGCCTAGATGTCCTTTCGCATCTAGCTTGAAATATTAGCATCAGGCTGTACAATCTTCCATACAGAGTTTTATCATTTGTCAAACCAGATGACATTTTTGCTGCTTATTAGATTTTGTACAAACACTAAACATGGCTGTATTTGAATTTGAAACATTCATTTCTTAAATACTCTGATTTACCCTAATACTCACAACCATGCCATCCTCTTTCTTCTTCATTCTGATGCATGGTTTGCATGTCAGCAGGTTTGTCTTGAATATACTGCATGTGCATGACTAAATCCATTGGCTTGATGTGATTAACTATTTGAGCTCATAAGCAGACAAACACTACCTAATAAAGGAACAAGTAAGTGCTATGTCAAAAAAATGCTAGTTCATCTGAATCTAACTTAATACCATGAGAACATAAGCAGCATTCACGTAAAAATGTGACTTCTCACTTTGATGCGATATCTGTTTTAACCAGTCTATGTGCCGTACCTCTGTGTATCCCATACTGGCTGCAGCAATAAGAGCCTGTTGGACCGCATGGCTCTTGGTAAAGCTGCCCTGTTGTTGTTGACTCGGTGGGGACTGCTGCTGCTGCTGGGACCCCATGCTCCAATCACACTGAATGAGGTACTTCACCACCTCCATGTGTCCCCTGAGCGCCGCGTGAACTAGAGCACACTGCCCATTTTTATCCAAGTGATCTACCTGTTTATCAGACAAGTACAGAGCATGGTTATTATTACACAATTTATATCATGTAGTTCAGTGAGTATTTTCCAGTATGTTCCGTGGTATTAAAAGTGGTTCTCAAATGATCACACAATCAACTGAGATTGTTAGGACATGAACAGAGAAGGGATTGTGGATATGTTAGCACATGGATGGTGAATCGATTGAAAAATGCTGAGTTTAGAGCTGGCAGATTTATGCAGTGACAGAAGAGGTGAGAGAGAACGTTTCAGGGAAAGTTTCATGAAGTATATACTACATTTAGACTCAAATTAAGATGATTGCCGCCGTGATTCTTGTAATACCTTTGCTCTCTTGCGACACAGTGCAGTCACAATAGCCATGTGGCCTCCTGCAGCAGCGTAGCTCAGTGGTGTAAGTCCACTCTCTGAAGGGGCATCTACAGAGGCACCAAACTCCAGCAGCAGAGCCACCATGTCCATGTATCCAAGATGAGAGTGGACACAGAGGACCGGGGCGTTGTTCAGCACCTCTGTACGGTAGTTCACATTGCCACCTCCAAGCATCAGCAACCGACTGACCTGTACACAATAAAATACAGCAAGAAATAAGGCACTTGAGATATTAGATTATATAAGAAATAGTAGGCAATCACATACAAATCCCACATTTAGAGCCAGTTTTGTTTCTGTTTTAGTCATGGACCGAAGACAGAGACTGAATTTATTGTTTGTACGATTGAGAAATGTTTTGGAATTGTTAGCATTTTATGTTTTGCACACAATATTTATCTTAAACAAAAACCTAAAAATGACTCAAACATGGCTGAATTAAACAAAACATAGCTTTGGGTACGTTAGAAAATCTTTTGCATAATATAGGACCCATAATTTCAACTTCAACAGTTAAAATCAGGTGAAATCTAGTTGAGAGACAGTTTTTACTTGACTGCTGCTCCTGAAGTTACCTTGATGTTGGGAGTGTAGAGGTTTCGGAGTGAGGAAAGTGCAGCCGAGAGACCTTCTGTGCTGTAAGACACCCACAGGCCCTGCAAGATGGATGAGGAAACCCCGACTTTCTTGCTCAGACCCTTGAACACAGAGAAAGTTGGTAAATATTAATTACGTTTGGACCAAAGGTGTGCAGAGTGTGTACGTGCAATGTATAAAAAGACAAATAATAAAACACCTTGAAGATATGTGCTTTGAGAATGTGATGGCCCAACTCAATCGTCTGCTGCCTATTGAGTTTGTTCTCCTGCCGTGAGAACCAGAAGGCCAGAAGGGTGTGCCCACTCCTGCAGAGGGAGAAAGAGTATAACGTTTCAGCTCAAAGTCATCAGACCGTGGTACTGCGTTATCATCTAGAGCTGGTGCAGTGGTTTTTAATGGATTAAATAAAAGAGAGAATCATGAGGACGTTCTGGGCTCAACAGATGGGCGATAAAACTAAAAAGTATACGAGCTGCCACTGGCTTTTATACTATCAAAAGATATGACTTCAAAATGACAAATGATGAATTTCACATTGTAGTGCTACAACAATTTTTCCAGTCTACATTTTGAGTTTCCCAAATGCCAGTTCAAAAATATACACTTGACCATATATACTTACATCTCTAAAACAATGGAACAATTCACTAATCATCATCTAATCATCCATCCATCCATCCATCTATCTATCTATCTATCTATATATCCATCTATATATCCATCTATGAGCATCCGAGAACCGCTCACTCAGACCATACTAGTCTATTTTTCTCATTGTTTTAATGATTCATAACTGGATCATCCTTTTTAACAATTCCCCCCCCCCCCAAAGGTATTCCTGCTGCCATCTGTTTTGTCTCAGAAGAGGGTGTGGAACCCAAAGTACCCCATCTGCATCCAGCTCTCGGAGGGTAGCGTGTCCCTGGAGAAGGAGGAGAGTCCAGAGGAGGATATCCCGAAAGAAGAACCATCGACTCAGTATCACCCCAAACCCACCACTTTGTACCTCTTTGGACGCACGGGCAGAGAAAAAGAGGAGTGGTATAGACATTTCTTGCTGGCGTCCGTGGAAGCGTCGGGGGATGTAGACAAGCAGAGGGCTGGCAGATGTGGCAGATGTGGTATGTGACATGATAATGCATTAGTCAAGAGAAGGCTACTAGAGAAGGCAGTCATACAAGGGCTGTGTATGTGTGGATTATGGATTACATGCTCCAGTTCTTAGTGTTTCAATCCTTTACACTGGTCTGATTTGATTCTCAGAAAAAACATGACCCACCTTGACCCTCTGCTCTCATCCCTTTCAGTTAATGGTTAATGCTATTTATTCTAAATGTATTGTGGTGTGTGATGAAATTTTCTTCCCAGATGACGTTCACCCACCTCCAGCTCCAGCGGTCATTCCTCACTGCGCTGTCCTGAACAGCAGAGGGTCCAGTCAAGTGGGCAGCAGTGAGGGAGACTTCTCATCCACGCCTCCTGTGTCTTCACAAACCCACGGTCAGGTCCCACACAGCAGCTCAAAAGGCCAATCAGTCCTCGACTACGCCAGCTACATGAGCCATCTCCTCACCACAGTCGAGCTAACACCACCCTGTAGCCCTGTAGTTAACAGCACAGCGACTAGCCCCACCATCAGAGGACAGGTAAGTCGTTTAAATAAATGAACTATTGTTGGGTTATGGGGGACCTTGTGTACCAGTTGGCTCTAACTAGTGGTGGGCAATAAGGTAAAAAATACATTATAACAATGCAAGATCACATTTTTTTTTATATAAAACATACAAATGTAATGTACATCCAATTCCATATTTATCATTATACATTTACTATTTGTTAATATGAACACTGGCATTGTTACAGTTAAAATGACGCTGAAGAGCAGAGCACAAATGAATCCACCGACGCACGGTTCAGTGAAAATCCCAGATTACCAGATTACCATATCCCACACCCTTAGCTCTAACTGCCCTGGTATTATATAGATAAATGAGTTATAGTGAATTAGTTATAATGTGGTTAATTATTTGTCTGCCTTGTGTAGTGTACCTGCGATATAGCGGACTACCCAGGGGGACACACTGCCTGGATAAACGCTCTGATTGGTCGAATCTTCTGGGACTTCCTCCGAGAGAAGCACTGGGCCGACATGGTGTCCAACAAGATCCAGAAAAAGCTCAGCAGAATCAGAGTGAGTACAGGAGCAGTTTCAATTGAAATGCTAATAGAGCTTTTCATTTGAACAGTCATTGTGTTTTACAGCTGCCTTACTTTATGAATGAACTGACATTGACTGGGATGGATTTGGGCACGTCTATGCCTCTTATCACCGCTACCTCCAGACCAGAGATCAACCCTAGAGGTGAGTTTAAAATCGTACTGTAGAATGGTATAATAATATTTTTTGGGTCAGCCTTGTATGTCATTAATTGAGTTTGCAACTGTTGTAGTGTGTACAACGAGTGTACAATGCACGTAGATCCACTGCCTTTGTTAGCTTTCTGAACATCAACAAAGGAAATGGATGTTATTCCTACAGCCATTTTATAAAATACGAGGCTGCCACACCACTCAAAAACTACAAGTGGATGAAGTCTGATTTGATGTTGCTGTAGGGTGACCCAGTTTTAATATCATTTTATTGTGGCCCACCTCTGTTTGTACTCTTTGCAAATCTTTCACCATTTTATATCTGAACATTCAAAACCATATCCACTCTCCCAAACTATTATTTATTATCTCACAATGTACAGCCAAGCTTCAGATCAGACACAGAGTTATTTAACCACAGACACAGCACATTGGCCCATGTGTGTGCGTGTTTATCTCTGGCAGCTAGCTCCAAATGACCAGGGGATTTAATGTGTTTAGCGTGTGGTTGGATCTCTTTGCGTCTAGATTTTCTGTTATACAACCATGTTTTAGCAATTATCCCGTTTTCCCCGTGTTTCTCGACTAAATCTGACCACATACAGTTACTATGGCACACAACTGTCTTATATGTAGCATTTTTACGAGCATTAATCACAGTAAAAGCATTTTAATCTGTCTACTTGATGAATGCCACTGGGCTCTCTGGATTTTTAATTGAAATAAATCCAGTGTTGTTTTCCATTTGCAGGGTTATGGGTGGAGTTACAGCTTGTCTACACCGGTGCCCTACAAATGACACTTCAGTCAAAGTTTAACCTGTCCAAACTCGGGAAGGAAGGCGGTCCGGAGACAGACTGTACGCCTGATGCCAAAAGCACACGGTTAGTATCTATTATTAATGCTGAACTGAGTGATTTTTTCTTTGTAACTGAGATTTTTTTTTTTTACGAGATTATATACATATTTACAGTGAGGTTTAACTAACACACTTCCACAGGACAGGAGCGCAGTGATTGGTCGATACATCCCATATCTGTCCAGAACTAGGCTCTATCAGGAATAATGTGAAGGGGCTGATGTTTTATTATCTTATGCACAGCTATTTTTATTTTTCAGTTCAAATTATTCAAAGCCAATTCTAGATTGCTGCTCGGTATTGCCAGACTTCTGGATTTGTGTACGTACGAGGCAGTGTGAGCTGAGACGGGGGGAGAGAGAGAGAATATTTGATTAATATTGAGTCATTACATTGTTCTACTATTCAAGGGCTGACTATATCTGCTTACACTGTAACACTGAGAGAAGAGATGGAAATATAAATAATCTATGTTGTATTTTTTATTTTGTGTTATTGTGGTGGTGTGTTCAGGTGCAGACCTATCCTCAGTGTCTTGGCAGACAGTGATGAAGAGTCCTCTAGCGCCGGTTCATCTGATGAAGAAGAGCTGCTTCTGTCTGAGCCTCAAGGACCTGTGGCAGACAAGGGAACTACAGCTGCTAATGACGGGTAAATAAAACATTCAAATATTAAACTCTTGAAATGCAAACTGTTTATTATCTATTGGCAACACAATGGTATGTCAGATATGCACAGAGAAGAGAAAAAATATATATTTCAGGAGATCTGCTGAAGGAAGGGTGCAAGGTTGATGTTTAATATTAGCAGATAAAATACTTAATCAACATATATTTACACCAATGAAGATCAAATATTCTAACATCCATATTCGTTCTTTTTGGCTGTTCGCTCTGCATCCTAACTTCATGTTCTCATTCACTACATCCATAAAATTGTTCATAGGTCTTCCCCCAGGCCTCCTTTCTGGCTGCTCTGACCCCAGCATCTCAATCCGGCCTCTGACTTTCAAAATATAGGCTAGAGAGAAATGAGTTCTCTTATACCATTCCCAAGCTCACATAATGTAGTTTATTGCTTGTACTTTGAAATTAACTCTTAAATTCGGTTGGTGAATCTTTGTCGTCTCTCCCTCCTGTTGTGAATGCTCATTTACCCAAAGCAGAACAAATACACCGTGTTGACTTCACACACCAGATGGCGCCCACTTACAGCTTTACTTACATCTGACTCAATCATCTTTTTATATCTTGAGCTCCAAAATATCAAACATACATGCACACGCGTTCATCTTCTGTAATCTGCTTTCCCAGGGCAGGGAGTGGAAAGACCGGGAGGAAGATTTTAAGATTCGTGGACAAAATCACTAAGTCTAAGTACTTCCAGAAGGCGGCGGAAAATGAGTTTATAAAGAAGAAATTTGAAGAGATGTCCAACACGCCTCTGCTGCTCACTGTGGAGGTCCAAGAGCTGTCCGGGACTCTAGTTATCAACTTACCACCGCCCCCTACAGACCGGATATGGTACTTTCTGTGGGGCTGACTCACTCTTCCTCTCCTGCCAAATGAACACGTATTCATTTTAACGATAATATTTCTAAGTAACACATTTGATCTTCTTTAGGTACAGCTTCTGTTCGCCTCCAAAGTTGGATCTGCATGTGCGTCCAAAGCTTGGGGAGAGGGAGGTCACTTTCTGCCACGTGACGGAGTGGATTGAAAAGAAACTGCAGGAGGAGTTTCATGTGAGATATCAGATTAATAATAAATGTTTTTGTGCTTCTGTGTTTTTGAACTGTGTTGAGGCTAACACCGGTGTAGATTATGGGATCTCTAAGACTAAAAAACACATTTTGTTCCAGACATAAGTCCCAGATATGTTCGTTTATTGTCAATGTATTGTTTCATTTGTGAAGATGAAACCACCTCTGAATGTAGCTGAATAGATTTTGCTGCTGAGATCCTTAAGGAGAGATATTTATCCCTCTTTGGATTTTAATATACATATTTAGAAACAATCTACACACAGCAACTGTATAACATTGTTAGAAAATACATATATACCACATAATATTGCCAGTAAATCCATAGACAATAAGTACAGTTCTTTCCACAAGGCTTACGTGCAGTGAGTTAACGCTGGAGTTCAGATATACACTTGTGTTGTAATGGCAACAATGCTTTCTGTCAATCCAACTGCACAACTGTGACTGATCTGACGCCTATGCATTCACTCTTTCAACAATGGTTTACGTCAAAAGTGCAATGCTGTTCTTTCCATCCATGACTTAGTGATTGGTCATTGGGTGTACACACGTCTACAGGTAACTGGTAATTTTCTTCTGGAATTTCAGATGCAATAGTAAACAGTCCTGGTTTTATGGTGTTTTTTTTACTTTTTGCCTGACACAGATTTCCTTCATGAGCATTGTGAATCTACACACAGCAACTGTATAACATTGTTAAAAAATACATATATACCACATAATATTCCCAGTAAATCTATAGTAAAATCAATTGTGAATTCTTTACACAGTGCACTATTAAGTGAGAGTTTAGGTTAACTAATTTTTACACTATAAAATATATTATACTTTGTGGGTTTTTTTGGGGTTTTTTTTTTACAGAAGGTGTTTGTACTTCCAAACATGGACGATATCCAGTTACCCCTGATGCATTCTGGGTTGGACAGTCCTCAGCGCTCCCACAGCTCCTCCACCGAGTCCATTGAGAAGATCCCGGCAGAGTCCGACTAGTGCCTCAGTGTTAATCATCAATGCAAGTCTAAACACTGGACGATAACCTATGCTCTGTGTCTGTATTGACTTAGTACAGGCGCACACTTCTCTAGTTAATGTCCGTCTGGAGGTTGGCTACATATTTTACACTGTTGCCTACAGTGGGGTTTTTTGTATCTAAGAAAAGACTTAAATTTATCTGAAAACTATACATTTTCTCAACTGTTTACAAACAAATGACCCTCTATGAGATTATGTACAGTGATTGCTGCTTTGTTGTCAAAATGTCAGTTTGAATATAAAAAGAAAAAATATATATGTTTTGCTTGACATCTTTATACATTGTGAATAGTTGAGCCATTTATATGTTAAGGATTGTTGCTACAGGTGATCATGGTCTGTCGTACAAAATGAGGGTTTACAAACAGCCAGAGAAACAAAACTCCCAACTGGAAAATTATCATTTTTACCATCACCTTTTTATGGATTTATAGATTCAAGCAGTTTCTTTTCCATACATATTTTACAAAATATTGTTACCAGAATCAAAATATTCATATCAGTGCATCTTATCATAAAAACCCATCACATCAGGAGGTAGCTGAGTTGCTGTAGATGCATTTACTTATACCACATGCAAATATTCATGGCTTGTAGTAAAGCAGATGTTCTAAGGATACAAAAGTATTTAGTTTTTCACATTGATGAGCTGTGATATCGTGTAGGAGTATGTATGCTGTGTGGGCGTGAGGAAGATGATGGTGCTGGGTTCTTCACACTACGGTTCATTAGACAGGCCCTGGGTGTGTTTTCCAAACCGTTATGAGACGATAATTCATTTCCACAGTGAATATCTATTCTCTCCGTGTTATGAGGTCAGTGATGGATGCTTTTTCAACGAGAAGAAAACATTTCACAGACGATCTCATCACACATACACGCTTGAACTGTTGCTGTTGCTATCTTCTATCATCTTTCAGTTATACATACCTTTATTATCGGCTTATTGATGGCCTTAAAAGTGTAGTCCATATGTTTCTTAAAGTCAAATTGTGTCTGAAAAAAGTAAAAACATTCTTTATCTGACCCTGTTCTATGATGTAAAGTAGGTAATCTGTCATAATTATTATTTTACTTTAGTCCCTCCCCTGACCTATCTACAACAACATCAAATCAGAGTTTGACCAATAGGAGTGGCGCCTCTACAGACTACAGATGGCCTATACATCATAGAGCAGGATCAGATATTATTTTTTAAACTCTTTTGGGGGGGGGTATTTTTAGGTGGGGTAGACACTGAGATACTGAGACCAGTTACAAGGCTGAAACAGAGACATACACAGACTGACAGCCGTATTCACTTGAATTCATTCTCTAGGTTAAGTTAGATTGTCCGATTCTTATGCTTTGGATGGTAAGGGTCTCTCGGTTTATTTTAAGTTTATTTTGATTAGAAGTAAAGAGATGTTGCATTGGAGACTATATGGCCCTATGGCTCTAGTCTCACATATGGACACGGACTGTTATAGCGATTATACTGTAGCAGACTTATGTCGGTGATCAGACATTGTGGTGATATAGTATACGGTATAGTACAAGAAGAACAGCAGGGGGCAGCACCTATTCACTTCATCTACAGTCATCCAGGTGATCAGGTCGCTCTCATCCTCCTCTGCACAGACACATTTTCCTTGATTTTAGCATTACATTTGCAATGCCCGCCTCTTGAAGTGAGGTGCAGAGCTTATATACTGCAAGATTTAAGCATGTTATTTACTTGTTTTTAGTGGCATAGAACACCAGAGCACCTGGGGAGAACATGCAAACTCCAACAAAGAGCGCTACCCACTGACTTCACAAGAACGTTATATTGTGTTAAGTGTGTGTTCAAAGGAGGCCAATCAAAAAATTTACCAGAAAATCTAATCATCTATAACTTGTGTTTATTACATTTTCATTGTTTATGCCTAGAGATTCTTATCAAAAGTAAACAAAGAACAATAAATCAATCCCAGGGTTTCCTCATCAGTAGCCAGACAGCTAGTTACACAATAATAATTTTAGTTTTCATTTCTCAGGGAAGTATCATCGGCTTTTATCGCAAGAAAACATTCCTGATTTACCTCATAACATGAATGATATTTTGTTGATGGTTGCATGTTGAAGTAAGCGCTCTTTAAATCTTGACAATATAACTTTACTACTCAGGTTACACTTCCTTCCCACCAAGGTATTTAATCTTGGTTGGACTTTCCTCCTTATAAAGGTCAATTCAAATTTACAATGACAAGGTTGGATTGTTTGTAGATTCGTGCAATTTCTGTTAAAAACCAAATAGTTGAGAAAAAACGCAAATTAGGATACTTGTTGTTAGGTATATAGCTTTTAAAATGTGTATCTACTTAAATACAAAAGAGATATTATGTCACAGTGATAAGATACTGTAAACATCCTGGATCCAGAAGGTAATGCAGATTAATTTAATTTGTATATCTTTATATCACAACAAAATTGCCTTAGAGAGTGATGTAAGCAAGCCCATAGTAAAAGTCAAATGAGATACACATCATTCCATCAATGTGCTAACACTGGGGTTTAGATATAATGTTGTAATAACAATGATCACAAGTTGTACCTTTTAAAAAATGCATTCTGTCAATCCCACAGCACAGTAAGTCCTGGTTTTATAGTGTTTACTTTTCTCCCTGAAACAGATTTCTTCTATGAGCATTGTGATTGTGAATTATACCTTCATGGTGATGTTATACTATGGCCTAAAGGAATCTAAAGGTTTTGTTTTGTGAACGTTTGTGTGAATAGAAAGTCACTATATTGACTTGATTTTGGAATAGAGTCAACTGGTACATCGTCGTGGGCACATATCTATTTTGAAGATCTATAACACAAGAAAGTGGTGGTTAGCACTGTCGCCTCATAGCGAGAAGGTCCCGGGTTCGAGTCCCGGACCGGGCACGAGGGTCTTTCTGTGTGGAGTTTGCATGTTTCTCTCCGTGTCTGGGTGGGTTTCCTCCGGGTGCTCCGGTTTCCCTCATCAAACCAAAACATGCATCAGTTAGGTGCATCCTGACCAAGATCCTGGTTCAGATCTGGAGCTGGGCCCCCGGGAGCTGCTCTGCGGCTGCCCACTGCTCTAGACAGGTTGCCCCAGTGGTACTGAGGGATGGGTCAAATGCAGAGGACACATTTCCCTACAGGGACAATAAAAAAATTAAAATAAAAAAAATAAAAAAGTGTGGTCAAATTCAGCTTGGCAAGTGGCATGTCTTGACAAAATATGGTTTGGTCTGTACAGAATATGTCATGTATATTAACTACTGTATTCAGGAGTGATTCAGGGAACCAGGAGTTGTTGGACAAGTCAGAGCGAAACCTAAAGTGACTTTCACATCAGGTTGATTCCTGTAGACTATTTATATATTTATACTGGCATGTATTTTTAGCAAACAAAGAGAGCATTTTCTTCCTGAAAGAAATCCACATTATTGTAAGGAAGCAACTTTAAGGAAATCATCTTACATAACATTTAATTATGACTGATCAGGACTTTCTGCACAATGCAGCAGAGATCTTTTATCAAGAACAACCTGTGGATATAACATTTTTATACATTTATATTTATCACTACCACCAACTTACATACACATGTATCATTATTTTAAACAATAATCTAATTAATTAATTATTTTCAAAATCTAAATGCATTTTGTCTTGCAAATTCTGTCTGGATTTGGGCCCCCAAGAGCTTTCGGCCCAAGACCCCAAATATCACTCATACATCCCTGTATACTTTATTTGCAGTAGAGCAGTACACATATTTAGGTGCAAATCTGTAATATGTAAAGGGGATACTGGCCTGTAATCAAAACATGAATAGACTCAAACTTTTTAACTGACCTGCTTCCTTTATGAAAATAAAATCTAGGCTGTTTCCTGGTGGAGTTTTTGTAAGTACCATAAAGACACACACCCACACATGAAGACCGACTCCACATAACACAAACAGTGGGTTGATTATATCATGCTCAGGTGTGATTTACCATCAATAGCATTTCCCATGTTAATTATTTGCTAAGACATTCCCCTTTTTTGGCTGGATGTCTGGTAAACAATAGATAATCTTTTGTGGTTTTGCTCATCTGTGGTCCCTAGAGGACAGGGGAGGGACTAAAGTAAAACTCGATGTAAGATAGTGTGACTCCGAGTGGAAAGGGAGGTGGTAGAACGCAGCAGAAACGCGAAGTTCACAGTTTCAAAAGTGAACATTCATTTACATCAGTCAGTATCAGCCTGACTCTGCTCCGTCACAAACAGCACAAACAGCCTTTATACCCAGGCCAATGAGCTGGGAAACACAAATGAATAACCTTAGGCTGCAGCTGCCCTCATACAATGTTCAAATTGAACTAACACTATTGTATT
>JAVQKC010098909.1:0-19207 GCA_036025475.1 Philypnodon macrostomus | reverse complement strand
TTATTATTATTATTATTATTATTATTATTATTATTATTATTATGATTATTATTATTATTATTATTATTATTATTATTATTATTATTATCATTATTATTTATTATTTATTTTATTATTATGCCGCGGCGGTGGTGCAGTGGGTAGATGCTCACCCTTCAACCGGAGGGTCGGTGGTTCGAGTCCCCGCCCGTGAACATGCTGTCAGGCCTACCACCCGCAGGAGGTACCATAAAGGGCTGGTGCAATGTGGATCGGGCGGTGGTCGAAGGCGGGAGTTCCTTGCTTAGACTGCTGCCTCCGCAACCCGGTTTCGGACAAGCAAAAGAAAATGGATGGATATTATTATTATTATTATTATTATTATTATTATTATTATTATTATTATTATTATTATTATTATTATTATTATTATTATTATTATTATTATTATTATTATTATTATTATCTACACAAACAAAAGTTTATTTAAAACCTGGTGTAATTGTTATTTCTCTGCTTGCATTTTGGCAGGTGCATCTTCCTTACTGTCATCATAATATCTCCCATCACATGTCCACCCAGAGACAGGTACAGGCAGGTGTGTCTTCCTCTGGGATCTCCTCTGAGGCTAAAGACCACAGCGTCAACAAAACTCCTGATGCTGCACAGGCTTAATGTGCGATAACATTATAACTGCACACCTGCCTCAGCATGAGACAAGAGCAAGGCAGGATGAAAATTTGGATTTTAATTAGAACAAATAAGCAGACATTAGTCAAACTCAGCTCAACTCAGCACAGGGAGAACAGGTGAACGAGGTATGGCTCTTGTGTAAAGAAGTGAATCCAGCTTGACACGTCTCCCCTTTAATAATACCCACATATCAGTAACCATCAGTATACAGAGAGTGATCCTATAGTATCCTAAAAATCTTTACTGAGTGCTCACATTCTGACAAAAATCATTAAACATGCCCACATAAAACAGGAACAGCAAGTCTACTCCACAGTTCCACACTCCCATGATGCATCTGAATAAGACTAAATACATAATAACATTGGTTAATAATAATAATAATGCATCAGTTTTATATAGCGCTTTTCTCAAGACTCAAAGACACTTTAAATTACATTATTCATTCACTCCACAGTCACACCCGGTGGTGGTAAGCTACTTGTGTAGCCACAGCTGCCCTGGGGCACACTGGCAGAAGCGTAGCTGCCAGTTTGCGCCTTTGGCCCCTCTGGCCACACCAATGACACAACCACATTCATTCATAGGCAATGTGGGTTAAGTGTCTTGCCCAGGGACACAACGACAGTATGCGCTTGGATGGGGGCTCGAACCACCAACCCTCTGGTTGAAGGACGAGCGCCTACCCACTGCGCCACTGCCGTCCCGGTTGTGAGGTGTCAATAATTGTTCGTACTATACAGTTGAAGCCAACACTAAATACCAAATAGTTCAAGTCAATAATAATAGCTAAATATTAATATTCGTTCTATTTTTTTTTTTTTTTTTTACCTACGAGGTTTAGATTGGAACATTTGACCTATTTTTTGCAGTGGATCACAAAATCTTACACTGTAAAAAGTGTCTTTATGCTGAAGTTGTGTTTTAGATCTGAATCACTTTGAGCAAGCTCCATCTCTATATGTCCTCACTTCATCCCCCCTTTTCAAACACCCTAATAACCATCTCTCTGCCTCATTAAGGATGTGAGCAGCAGAGGCACAGGCTGCTCCAGATGTTTTGGTGGAAAGCCCTGCAGGTCCACTCCATGTCACAGGACTATAATGTATGCTGTGATTGCACCAATCTAAAACTGTGTGTCTGATACTTCCTGCTCTGTCTCAGGGCATCTCTCTGAGTGCTCCACTGCCCCACTTTCCCTCCACTCTGAAGTGAGTTTGGAGACTATATATGCTCCGAGAGAACACTAGATGGTGATGTGCAACAGCAGACCCATCTTCATCATTCATGTCTATGACTGCTGATGTTGTAAAGTGTCAAGGCACCTGTCAGTACAAGAAACCCAGGCTGCTCTAAGATGAAAATTGATTTATTGGTTTCCCAAAACATCACTTGAGAGAAGTTCAGTGGGAACTTAGTGAAGGCAGAACTTTATATGACCACATCGGCCTACTTTTTTGTATGTCACTCAGACAGAGGTGGGTAGTACTCAGTTACATTTACTCAGTTACATTTACTTGAGTAACTTTTTAAATAAATTGTACTCCATAGAGTAGCTTTACTTCATAATACTTGCATAATAATATTTTCAAGTAACGCTTACTTTACTCTTACTAAATCTATAAAGAGTAAGAGTACTTTTACCAACCTCTGTGTGTCATGTAAGAACAGCTTCATATTTAAAAATATTACTTCTGTTTTTAGTTTATCTTTTGAAAATATCAAAATCTGTTTATTATCTCCACAAAATTAACAGATACTCTGACATTACGCTCAGACAGTTTACACCAGTACTTTTCTACTCTCACTCCAATAATTATGTGAATGAGTACATTTTACTTTTACTTGAGTAACATTATTTTGAAGTAATGGTACTCGTACTTGAGTAAAATTATTGGCTACTCTACACACCTCTGCATTCAGATAATCAGCTTGTAATGTAAGAATTCATGCTGTATTTCCAAAATCAGTGAAAGCACCCCTTGTGTTATCTGAACAGGCATACTTGTGACAATTATTATATAGACATAATGTATCTTTGTATGTGTTTTGATATAAATATATTTCATGCAAATGTATTGTGGGTGTTATAACAGATGTTCATTAAGATTATTAATAATTAAGATTATTAAGATATTTTAATAAGGTTATTCAGTCATATCTCCAAATACCATGTAAATCAACTCCAATCACTGATAAATGAATAAAATCCCTTTCAAATCAATCTTTAGGCCTTATTGTACATACTTGCATTTACCAGCAGGTGGCAGCAAAAAGCTCAACTCAATCAAACAAGCGCTTCAGTCAAACGTTGTATACAGACACTGCTCCTATGTAAGTTACTTTGTTTTGGGTCTGGCCTAAAGAATATAACATTAGCATCTAGGTACACCTGATGTATGCTTACTTTAACATATGTGGCATTAGACTGTATTCAAAGCAGACTTAACAAAATGAGAAACATTATAAATGTGAAATCCTAAACAAGATATCTACACATTAATCTTTTTTTAACCAACTGTATAACCTACATTGGTCCAGATAGTGACCATTCAGAACAGATTTAGTCAAAAGCTTTGGATTTCATTCTCAGGGTGAACCAAGCGTGTAGCTGGAGGCCTACTTGACTTACAGCCTATTATCGTATTTAATCGTAATAAAAATGAATAGAAATAAATTGGAATATTGTCTAAACACTTTCTGGCACGCTAAACTGCTTCGCACTTTACAGGCCCTTCCCTAGTGGGCGTGTGTCTCCCTCTAAATATAACTCCCCTCAAAAACACAGCTAAACAACCCTCATCCAATCAGAAGCCGTCTCAAAACTTTGTCTAAGTATTATTATTTTTTGCCTTTTCGGTACACCATACGAGCTGTGGTCCAGTCCGTAGCCCGGGGTGGTGCTGTGTGGAGCGCGCACAGCTGGGAGCGCATTGTCTCTATGCAAACTGTGCGACATGGCCATTGTATGGGTTTGGGCATATATGGAGGCAGCGGCGGCCTGGAGGATACAGCCCGTCTGAAGTCTGAAGGGGAGAGTCTATAGTTTCCTCGCTCGAGTTTTGAAGACTTTCTCGCTCCGTCTCTCGCTCTTCGCTATGAGCTGCCTGGATGTGCCTGTGATGTACCACCAAAGCTATGGAGCGCACTACCTCCCGGCCGCTGCGTACAAGGCGACGTACTACAACCACCAGCAGCAACAGGTGAGCGATGGTGACTTTAAGTTTGAAATAAAGCAGGCGTATAGACGTGTCACTGTGACCTGATCGCCGTAAAACAATCTGATTTAGATCAAAAATGTTAAGTTGATAACATTTTACAAACTTTACAGGACAACATGTTTATTCTGAGGGCTTTATTTTAATGTTTACATTAATTAATAAAACAGGTGTCCTATGCTTTCTGTATAGGCTCATGCAGCTTCATGTGAATGTGTTTAAACTGTGTATATAGATTTAAAAAAAATCCAAAACAAAGACATAACTCTTTTGAAAAACATTTTTAGTTTAGATTAATACAGTTTGAAAAATTCAATATTAGGTCGACTTAATGGCAGCTATATCATGGCACTGAACATGCAACTGGTGTATAGGCCAACTATTATCTAACAATTCATCAAGAACCATTCATCATTTAGTTTCATTTATTTGTGGTTAGTTTGTTTAAAAACATCAATCTATTTCAAACTTTCCATGTGGCGCCATAGAAGATAACTAGAAATAATGCTATGATTGAGTTATTTACATTTTTCCCTAATACCTACTCTATTAATCATTACTCATAACATTTTCTGGCATTCCTCTCCTCTTTAGTCCACACCCCCAATCACTTAACTCCTAAATGTTTAGATTCCAATCTGAAGTCTCGTATTCACCTCAGGTCAGGCGTAAAGACACCCCACTATCAATCCTGCAGTCAACGCTGATGTAATGGCAGCCAGTCCGTCACTAAGGAATGTGCATAGAGCTTCATACAAGAGCTTGGTATGCAGGCATGGGGAAAACAACACTCACTGGCCACTTTATTAGGTTCACCTGCTTGTGAGCTCAAATAGCTAATCAACGCATCATATCACATCAAATCATCAAACGTCAGAATGAAGAACAGAAGTTATTTCCTTGCCAAGTGGGCCAGAGTTTTAAGAGAACTGTTTAAAAATGATAACATATAAAGGGAATGGCATATCTGTGGGCAAAAATGGCTTGTTGTTGCAAGATGTCCGATAGTGGTTTGAGATGCCAGATTGGGCGAGTATTTCAGAAAAAAATACATACATCTATGACTAGTGTTTCATTTAAAAAAGATCAAATATTCAGCGAGAGGCCATTCTTAGGGCGAAAATGCCATATTGATGACAACAAAAGCTAATCTGGAGGGTTAAATATACTCTTTCTTTTGCAGAGAAAGCTAACTGTGTACAACAAGATGCAAGAGTGTATGGAGCCACAGCAGCAGTCCGGAGGAGCCAGAGGGATGCTACCCCAAAACCTTCATCGCCAAAATCCCGGAGTGGACCTTATTCGAAGATCAACATCCGATAGTGACCTAAATAAGGACAGTACTCAGCCAGCCGAAGCGGAGTACCTTAGCGCCCGCTGCGTGCTGTTCACGTATTTTCGAGGTGAAATCGGGGACGTTGTGGATGAACACTTCTCGAGGGCTCTGAGTCAGGCCAGCAGCTTTAACAGTGAGAGCAAGCCTATCAGAGTCACCCAGCCGTCTGCATCAAGCTCTACAGGGCTATGGAAAGGTAAGACATACAGTTTTGGGAGCTATCCTTACTAACTGTATCCTCCAGAAATCAACATCTGGGAAATTACTTAGTTGCTACAAAATCTTGCAATGTTATTTCAGCTAAAGGGCCTTTTCGGGGGGTACATCCTGTGCAATGGCCAGTTAGTCGCAGGGGTGACACAGAGATATGCACTGACAGACAACCACTCAAGCTCACATTCAATTGAATTTAGAGTCACTCCTTCTCCCAACACATGCATGCCTTTGAACTGTGGTAGGAAGCTGGAGAGAACCCACGATGAAACAGGGAGGACATGGAGATACTCATCAAAATATCTTGTTCTAAATCAATCTGTTGCTTTTTGTAGATGGAGCTTCTTCTCTTGAGCCTCAATCCAACTCCGTCTGGGCCACTTCTTGCCCGTCCCAGCCCAGTTCTTGCGTCCCACCTTCTGTCCACCCCGACTTCTCCTCCTCCCCCAGCCCAGTGTCCTTCTCCCCAGACGCTTCACTTTGGACTGGCCACGTCTTCTCCCAAACCAGCCTCCCACCACCAACCACTCTCCCCGACACCTGGACAACCTACAGCCTCAGCCCTCAAAGCAGCGGCGCTTACCCCAATGTCCACGATGTTTACCACCCCCATAGCCACGCACACATGCACCCTCGCCACCATCACCACCCCCACCACGCCATGCTACACACTTACCCTACCCACACCACAACGCTAGACCCAAGGTTCAGCCCGTTGTTGCTACCTAGCGTCAGAAGCCAAAGCTCTGCTAGCTCAAGCCCACTTAGCGATGTCAAAACCAAATTGGATGCTAGCAGCCCCAGCACGCCTGTCACCTGGGCGCCCACAACCTTACACGGATCCTTGGAGGTGTACGATTCAGGTACTACATATCCCAGAATGCACCATTTATCAACAATTTGTCCAACTTCTCGTGTGCTACCTTCAAAAAGTGCACAGTTCAATTAAATGGACATTGTTTTTTTGTGTTTTTTCAGCTCAAACCAAAGCAAATAAGGCATCTATCTGGTACTAAGAGACACTGACCAGAAGAGCACAATTGATACCAAAGGGACCTACTACTATGAATGAAGCTTTATGGCTGCAACACCAGCACTGTATTTGTACAATGTAGATAACTTAGGATGCTTATTGTATAGAGAATAGAGACTCAATATTGCACTGTCCAAATTATTTCATGGGAACAACTCAGGCTTGTTGATCTAAAACAACAATGGCTGTCAAACAAAAAAACTACTAACTTTATAAATAGGCAGCCACTTTAAAATTCAGTTATGTGTTATGCAATGTGAGATGAAGTTAAGCTTGATTTTTGTTTCACTGTTACAGTACTGTGCAAATGTTTTAGCCAGTCTATCTTATACTTGGAACATAAGCCCATTTGCCTTCGTTAGCTTAGTTAACGATCTTCTCTTATGATTTTTTTACCCACAACCACTGATGAAATGGTGTGTAAAAGTGTAAATGGACTGAAGTGGTCACACGACTGGATGTTTCTTCTGAATGCTCACTTTGCATTTGGTAAACTGTTAGCAAATAAACTGAAATAGCATTTGTTGTATCTTGTTGCCTGAAGCATTTGCACAGCGCTGTAGTTGTTAGATAATTGTTTGTTGATGACCGTATATGTGTTTTGTGTATATGCTAAATTAGTTTGCTGGAGCTAAAAAGTGTTGACTGAATACTATCTTTCCTACTTTGCATTTGGAGAATTTGAAATGTAAATATTGTTACAGTATGTCTAAGTAATAAATTGTTGAACTAAATTTGACAGCGGCTGGATGACTCACTCCAAAAATATGGGAGCAAAGCTATCTTCCAGTGAATATCCTTGCTATTTTAAAACGACCGATGGCTAATTCATTGGGATTCCTGCTTTGGGGGGAGGACAGAGTGTTGTGTAACTTATCGTGCATAGCATAAGCATTACATAATGATAAAAGCTGCCAACACATTCTCCAGTATTATCACTCAGCTGGCTTTATTAGTGCAGAAACTCATGTCCCACATTCCTGACATTCTTACATGCTTAGGTCTTAAACAGTCCCATCTTCTCCATGTTTACAATGAATCTCAGTTTTTATCAAATCATTCATAGTGGAGGACATACAGTGATTGAGTGAAGATGAGCTGTTGGACCTGCTCTAGTTAATGTACTGGTTAACCACTGTAATTGACTAAAGCGATGTGATTTCGTAAACCAATCCTGGAGCAATGGAAACACATACACCATTGTACAATACAATTAACTCAGAAGAAGAGAGTAACGCCACTACATTGTGTTTAATTGACCTTTTAAATGTGCTTTTTGTGGCGTAATTATTAGAGGAAAAAATCAAAAGCAAGAAAATGGTTAGTAACCTCACTTAACACCAGAGTTAATTAGTAATACTGCAGCCAAAAAAGGTCAGAAGCCAGTGTAATGTTTGTGCTAGCCCCAAGCCTGGAAAAATGGAGAGGGTTGTCATGAAGGGCATCCGGTGTAAAAACATCAAAAAGCTACTCGAGTAAACATTATGTTAACATAAATGTGACCTCTCATTTCACCTCCTGGTTTAGCTCCTGCTCTGACTTACTGTTGAATTAAAGGTGGTGTGTGGTGCCAGGGGAAGTGCATTACATTCCTGAGACAGTTATTGTAAGATACCGTGACCTGTCTGTCCAGTGTCCCCACATAAACATCCATATCATCTACACACATGAGCCAGACTCAGACGCACAACAAAGAATGCACTTCCTGTCTGGACAGGAAGTTAGCCCCAAGACACAAGACACTCAAAACCCTAATTCTTAAGCTGTTTCTACCTCCATAAGAGCAGTGTTATTGGATTAGTTTGGCAATGTACACTCACTGGCCACATTATTAGGTACACTTATTTACATGCTCATGAGCTCAAGTAGCTAATCAGTCTACCGATGAATTGAATCATGCGTATATGTTCAGGACAGACAGCCCTATGTTCAAATTAAGCATCCGAATTAACACATTTTTCAAAACTGACTTTGAAACATCACATTTTGTTGGTGCCAGGAAGTTTACTGTAGAGTTGAAAGATATATTATCCAGTTATGGACAGTTCTGATGGTGAAAATGCCTTGTTGACCCCAAAAATCAGACACTGGTTTTAAATAATAGAACGTAAACTGCTCACGACTTGTTACCTCAATCTCTGAACACACAAGAGGGGCTACAGCAGCAGAAAACCACACTGGTTGGTTGCACATTAGGTACAAGGCCTACCTAATAAAGAAGCTAGAAAGTGCAATATTGACAGAACAAAGGCTTCCTTAAGACTGATGACATTGTTGGGGGAATGAATTATAAAACACTTATATTCCACTTTCAGTCAAATAGCTTTCTTGGCTTTACTCCAAGATGAACATGATTTGTGTCTATATCCAGACATAATCTACAGCTGGCAGGGCTTGTCAAATCTCAGTGTGGGTAAATGTGTTTGTGTGTTCAGGGGTTTGTGTGTAAGTCTTGTGTGGTGAGCGGTTGGAGCAGGTGGTATGATAAGCAATAACATACCACTATAACATTCTTTCCCTCATCTCCTCCAAAGAGCAGCTGCATTTCCATCCACAATATCAACATGATGAGCCAGAATCAGCCAAATTACTGTGTGCCCATAACTTATTGTGACCAGTTATTAAAAACATGTATTTGTTCTTTTAAATGTTCTCATCTTTTGAGCAACATTGAACATTGGTTTTACAGCAACTGTTTTAGGGAGATAAACATAGACACAGTTAGCAACAAAAAACACTGATCAAAAATATTATGTCTATATAATTGTGCAATATTGGATCAAATTGGTAAAATTCAATCACCTATCTGTTAGGTTACTTCTATCTGTATTCTGTGTGACCATAAACATTATTATGATTCTGCTAAAATGATTTTTGTGTAGTGTAGCAACTGTCCCCCTCCTCATCCCTGATTTAGCATTAGCATGTAGCTTGTGTACCAGCATGTAGTGCATGTATATGCTAAAAGGCATCCCACAGGCTGCCTCAGAGGTGCACCACAGGCACTTCCACTGCAGGAAGAGAAAGCGTGCATTAAACTACTGTAGTAGCAAAGGGGCAGAGGATACAGCTTATAGGAAATATTCAAAATGTACAATTAGCATTTCACATTTAATGCTGAGATAATCCTGGGGTTCAAAGCAATATGTGATAGGTTGATCTAAATGTATACTCCCTCGAAAAGCTGAAATTGCATTACTTTGTGTCTTAGTGCACAAACACATGAGGACTGAACTCAGCCTAGTCCCAGTTCAGTGGGGTCATTTTCTCATTGCACTGATTGCTTCTTTTGTAGCAGATATTGATTTACTGTTGAGGCACAGACTTCATTAATCGTGAGAGTTGGGATGAAAAACTCTTATTTTCTCTTTCATTTTTGCTGGAATCCACATTTTGTGCTGACCGGCTGTGCCCTTATGGCCTCTTTATGACCAGGACTCAAGATGAATTTCTTATCATTGGTTTCCTCTGAACAGAAGCCTGGATCGAAACCACTTCATTCAACGACATATTCACCATGTAATTTACTCACGACAGAAGGCTGCAGCAGCCACTCGGCTTCAAGAGCCTCTGTACTTTCTGCAAAAACAAATTGAATCACACAAACACAGCTTTTATCATTATCGAAACATATACATAAACTACACAAATGTGTGCATAGGTAAACACATTTACATTTCAGATGACTGCTAATATGTCTGTGATATATTTAAGTGAATGACTGTAACACACTGTTGGTGTAACAGTGGTGCTGAAAGAGATATTTTGAACCAAAGTATCTATTGTCTTTACTTATGACACAAAATCAGAGTTTCAAGATGGCCTAAGTCACATATAGAAATAATGTGGCCCAGGTCAAGTTTAAAATAGCCTAAGCCACAAAGCCATCATTCAGAAATTGTGTTACATAATTAAAGAACATAAAGTATATATCAACAGACATCCATTAACATAATGTGTATCACCATTTTGTGTGAAATCATGTCATGTGTTTGTTTCAGCTTTTGTGCGAAAAAATGCCTTGTTTTTAAAAGTTTGTATTGTTGAGAATCTATTGTTATATTGGTTTATTGCCACACAATGCAATGATTTATTTCAATAACTCACATCTATTGCACATAGAAAGTATAAGCGTAGTAAGTCTTAGTAAGTGAAAGAAATAGAGGCTGGAGTCAGGCCTGAGGTTGAAGATTGAGGGAGAGAGCAAAGTGAAAACTGATCAGTCAAAACACGAGCCGACCACACATTCCTCTGTAATGAGCGGATGATTAGTCCCAATCAGCAACACCAGCTGTCCCACAACAAATCCAAATGCAGGCCCTGGCCACTTTATTAGGTACACCTGTTCATCTGCCTGTCAATCATCTTTAGGTTGTCTTTTCTTTTTTTTAACATCATTATTTTCCTTTTAATGTCTGTAAATATAATTTTGCCCAAAGCCAAAGACTGCACCAGTGAATCTAAATATAGCACAGCACAGAAAAAGTCATTGCACAAACCTAAGCTTATTTTCTATTCCTCTCTGTTGTCTTTGAGACCTTTTTTATTCCATTCAGAGTTGACCCGCTCCATTCCCACAGATCTCGGAGGTAATTAGAGCTAATTATGCTGCTCTTGTGCGAGTGTGAATGTGAGTATTACCAGCATTAGTGAACATCTCAGATTTCAGCACGTTTTGTGTCAACAGGGCAGCCTAATGAAGCATGCTGGGACAGTCACACCACACTTGTCCTGCTGATTGCGCATGATTAGCCAAATTCTAAATCTGTTTCAAAGGATAGCTTGCACCCAGAAAGAGGGTAGTTTCATTTTAAAGGAGCTCTTTTATGCTTACACTACTTTTCTGAGCTTTCTACCTTGTTTTTGTTTCCTTGATTTTGTATTTAGTTTTATTCATTGCTTGTTTCAGTAATCATATATGGCTTTATTGTCCCTGTAGTCCCTCTTGCATTTGACCCATCCAGTGAAGTGCCCATCTCCAGCTCTTGAGCCAGGATCCTGGTCAGGATGTACCTAGCTGGAGGATTAACCTAATGTTTTGGGTTGATGGGGAAAACAAGAGTACCCAGAGGAAACCCACCCAAACACGGAGAGAAACATGCAAACTCCACACAGAAAGGCCTTCTTGCTGTGAGGCGACAGTGCTAACCACTGCACCATAGTGCACCTCACATCTTCTCAGGAGCTGAAAATGTGTTTCCTTTCTGCATTTAATCAAACCTCAACTTGCTACTGTTTTTATACTGTTTATGGTGACAGAATGGGGTATTATGGGGTAAAGAAGGCCTTAAAGGTATCTAACCTAATCTGGTATTTTCAGCAGAGAGAAAGTAACAGCTCCAAAAAAGATTAGTAGAAGTAAAAAGTAATGCAAAAAGCTAATCTAGAGACAGAGGTAAACGTAATGAAAGTCAACAGCTTTAAAAGGGCTATAAAGGGGTATAATCTGAACCCTCGATGTTGATGTTTCTATAGTGGATGAGTAGGTCTGTATTCTTGTACTGTATCTAACCTTAGATCAAACCTAATGATGCTCAGCTGATGAACAAACACTAATAGGGATTTACACAGGCCCAATATAGAAGAGTTGATACAATGAAAGGGAGATTGGATTAGATCATTACAGTTTAATTCCATCACATTTAATGAAGCTTTAATGAAACAAATGAGAAAGTCACAGCCCCCCAGGAACAGCTTTATACACAGACAGGAGTAAGCCGTACAAACTGACGTCAGTGTAAAGTCTACAGTATCCAATCAATAACAGATCACAAAAATGAGCCCATTTTTCATTTACTCTATTGTCATACATAGGTGATGACAAGCTACCTCGTTAGCCACAGCTGCCCTGGGATAGACATGCCGACAGCCTCCCCAAACACCAATAAACAGACCAGCACAATCAGACACACATTCAAACTTTCAGGAAAAGATTGGTGAAGTGTCTTGCTCAAGGACACCACAACAGTATGAAAAAGGTAAGATCTTAATAGAGATTTTTAATTTTCTAGCCAATAAAGCAGTACATTGAGTACCCCATAATGAAGGCCAATTTTACATAGTACTACCCAGCATTGTGAGTGATGAATGCATGAATCAGTGGTTAATGAATACATGCCTTTCAATGATGCTGACATTATTTGGGTTGGGCAAAGAACCAAGATGATTCAGTTTTATCACTTCAGGATGTTTAATAAGGACAGTGGGCAGGCAGTACACTTTATAAGCATTCACTTCCAGTATCAACATGGCTGCTGTTCCTTTATGGGAAGTCTGCACAGGTCTACATTGAGTGAATGAGTTTGGGGAATACATACCTGTCTATTGCTCGGGCCAAGGGTGGGCCGCTGTTAAATCAAAATGAAATACACACATTGACCACAGTAAACGATCCCCATTTATAGCTGTTTACAATATACTACACAAGAACAGTCAGCCGTTACAGAGTGGAGCCACATACCAGGCCTGCCCACACACAGCGCTCACAGAGCTGTTGTGCACATTAAAAGTTAAAAGCAGAATAATGACGGACAACAATGCACCTTGTTTGTTAGTGAGTAGACCGAAGTCACAGAAGACATTGTGTTTTAAGCCGATTTATAGTAAAAAGCAATAATCTAGTTCAATCAAAACTGTTGAGAAGATAAATTGCAAATAGTGTTTTGTACCTATGTTAATGTTCAACAAACCTATACTCAAGAGAAGAGGAAACCTAGCCACAGGGGGCCAAATCCAATGTACTTTTTGTGCCAGTCCCAAGCCAAGAAAAATGAGGAGCGTTGTGCCAATAAAGGAATTCAGTGTAAAAATGTCTTCTAATAGGAGACATTTGCTGTTGCTGAGAGAAGAAAAAGCTTTACTTGAGGACAGCACTTCATTCATCTAAACAACATTATGAATACAGCGTATGTAGGCTACATATATGCAACCAACCAACTCGCCTTTAAAGGTGTAGTCCACTAGATTCCTAAATAATATAACTTAAGAATAAAAAATAACTATCGTATACCTAAAATTGATTATCTAACCATGTTATATGATGTAAATAAGACCAGCTGTAGTCTGTAAAGAACAGGGGACTAGATTGGTCAAAGTGGTAACCCAAGTCTGATCTGATCTGTTGCTGTAGAGGCCACGGGAGGTACTAAAGTAAAATCATAATTACGACAGATTACCTGCTTTACATCATAGAAGCATTTTTCTTATTGTTTTATGAAAAATACTGTGTTTTCTGATGTACACATTCTACATTATTCACTGTGGTAATACTACACTTCTATATATCATGGCTGTATATATACAAGAGCAGCCATAACTCTCTGTTGTCCTGGTTTGCTCCATTCATAAAGGCCTGAACTACAGCAGCGCTCCACTCTGGGTACAGTGCCAGGAACCACAGAGGCCAGTACATAGTTGTCATTCCTGAACTCACTGAAAGCATTTAGCAACCAACACCTGTTTCCCCTGCTCCTTCTCTACTGTAGATCCACAATACACACACAGAGACACACACTTTATAAACTACTATTACATGAATGTGACGGGCTATTTTTAAATCAAGCCATTTCTCACACAGACCAGGCCATAAGGAAAAAGGGAGTCCAGTAATGAATCTGAAATATCTTAAGGTTTGTTGTCGTTGTTTTCTTCTATCACAACAACACTTCCTCATCCCCTGACACATTGTCATGTATTGAGCCGAAGACAAACAGGAAATAATGTAATAACAGCATACTTGTGGCTAATTGAATACATCAGCATCTGTTTAGTGACATATAATTAGATTCATAATATTCATAATGATTAGGATGCTGGATGGATGGTGCATTGATTGCATTGAGACATACTTATGTTCTCTTAGTTAGGAGCAGTGGTTTTGCAATTGTGGGACCTGAGTTTTATCCCTGATCGCTTTACTGTGAATGTTATTTCATCTACAACCTTTATGACAAATTTATGTTCATAAAAGAGCCTTTTGACAATGAAAAACTATATTGAACTACCCCTGACCCACTTTTGGTACCTGATCCACCAGTTGAGAATCTAAAATGTTATACTTTACTATGCCTTTTTTGCTCATGGGTAACACTTCAGAACAAAGATTTGATAAAGTTAAGTCTTGGACGCAAAAATGCTGGATTATTATTGGCTCAAACTACTGTCATTTTAGATAACATTACAATCATATGTTTTATATTTGATGAATGATGAAAACACTACAATTTCAAAATGGTTTCCGAGGGCTTCACAGTAAAGTATATTTGAACAGTAGGCTACATTTCATTTACGTTGCCATGAAGAAAACGTAAAAGAAGCCCTCCACCTGCTGCAGCGGGAACCTCGGTCGGGCCACCTGCCTGTCAATCACTGCCCCTCAGTGACTGACCCTACCTGCTGCTACTGTCCCATGCTGCCCATACTGACCATACCACACATACCACCGCCACAAAGACACATTCTCCACCATTCACAACATCCTCTGTGCGTCAGGAGCTGTCACTGTGCCCTGGTATCTACTCAGGATAAAAACAACTTACAAAGTATTGTTATTATTGTGACCAAAGGAAATCAGGTCACGGGTTGTGTTTGAATACAGCAGTGTCAGAAAAAGGATGTAAGTGGTTAAAGTGACACTTACTAGGATTTCAAGGAACTCTTAATGATTATCTTGAAGTTATTTGGTGTCAAAGAAGAGCAATCAGAGGGTAAGGTTAGATGTGGGCCTGCCTTTCAGTATTTGTCATTTCTGATTGTGGATTATAAATGCCCCCTAAAACTACTCAACTGTATATACAGTGTTTTTGCATATGCAGTTTCAGCCTGCACGGATGCAGACAGATATCTTTGTCAACACTAAATAATGTGACCTTTTCTGAACGTTTCATGAACATCTGCTGTTTAAGTTATGCTGCCAAAAGACAAATTAACATTGTTAGGGGGATGGATTTGACCCCTGGACATTACACTTTGATATATCTCAGAGTCCCTAATTTCTATTAATAGTTCAATCTATCAATCTATGCTGCTATAAAAAGTCATATTTACACAATATTAACAAATACTGGTAGCCCCATGACCTTTTCCAGTATACTGTAAATTAAATTGCCCAGTCCCCTCTGGCTGTCTTTGTGTCTGTGTGTCTGTCTGTCTGTCTGTGTGTGTGCCTGTGTGTGTCATGTCAGCAGACAGTGTAATCTGAGGATAACATGGACTTATCCGGATCATTCTTCACCTCCCTTGGTCCCGACAGCTCCTCATCCATCATTCTCCACATAAACTTTCCCTAATTGGCAGCTAATTCCCCACCGTCCTACTGTCCCTCTATTGTCCATATACTTAGCCCCTACTGTGTACCTCTCTATTCAGGCTCCTAACAGGAACCCCACAGCCTTAGGCCCTCTCCGTGGGGAGTCTTGTCCAGGCTGGGCCCCTGGTTCAGCCCTATAGGCCCCTGTCTCTGCAGCCCAAGGGGAAGTAGACATGGAGCTTCCTCTGGCCCATGCTGAGAGGCTCACTGCAAGTCTGACAGGAGCCCGGCCCCAAATGATTTCAATCTGTCAACCAATCATACTAAACACAAGCAAACTGACACAGTACAAAGACAGATAGGCCAATTCAGTAAACTAAGTAAAAGTAAATGTGAATAAAAAGTATAAATGGTATTTTTGGTATTTGTTGTAATTGAAATGCTTCCTCTGACATTATGGATGGATGATTAACGTTGACTGTCCCATCCAATTGCTCTGATTTACTGGAACTAGCCACTCATTTCTGGATCTAAGTTTCAAACTGTATACAACCCCCTTCAGAGAAAATGCAGGTCCAAACACACCATAATCATCTTATCGTATAACCTAAATGGAATTATCTATTGTAAGATGAACTACTAAACAGTTTTCAGCCCAAGGGGAAGTGAAGCTGAAACCTCCTCTGGCCCATGCTGAGAGGCTCACTGTCAGTCTGACAGGAGCCCAGCCTCAAATGGTGTGAACCTGCCAACCACTTTTTCTACATACAAACAAACTGACTTACAGTACAAAGACAGATAGGCCAATTTAGTAAAAATAAGTACAAAAAATATATGGCCAAAGGACCATTAGCTGCTAATGATGCTAATGGTGATAGATTGTTTTAATTTACTGGTATATTACCATTGGCTTTGCAGAAATATAGAGAGTTTTAACATTATTTCTATGCTAAAAACTATTATATAATAAAATCTTTTCAATTCAAATGTAAAGGACCTACAATGTCACATGCATGTAAATGTAATATAGTATTGAATAGCCTGATATTTGGGCTTCCATAACACTGCTGGGCTTGATAAAGTGCATAGCATAGCCGTAACATTTATAATATTTGTTTTGGGACAGGGTTAGTTCACCCCTCAGTATGTCCTGTGACTGCAGCCCAAGGGGAAGTAGAGCTGGAGCTTCCTCTGGCCCATGCTGAGAGGCTCACTGCAGTCTGACAGGAGCCCAGCCCCAAAGGTTTTGAACCTGTCAACTCAGATACCCACCCACTCCTTCTAAACACAAACAAACTGATATAGAAAGAGAGAATGGCTGAAACTGTAAAATAAGTAAAAGTAAAAGATTTTTTATTTTGTCAAGTTCTTGATGGATGGTCATTGGCTATAATTGTAGTTCCATGACTTTTTGTGTTTACAGTATTTCATGTAATGTCTGGCTTTTTTTCACCCTCTTCAAGAGCTACCAGTTTGGAGTCACTGTGGTTAAGACTCAAGAAGTCTGGTTAAAATTGCACTAAAGTTTACAATGGCCTGCAGAGTGCTAGGTTGTCAAAAATGTCTTAAGGCCTGTTCTCATTGCCTTGGTTCCTCAATCAAAATCACAAGTAAACTCCTTCCTGTAGATTACTATACTACTGTCCCGGCCCTGTCAGTGATTGACGGTGTTTGCTGAGCGCCTCTCCTAAACTCAGACACAGGACATATGTTTGCCCCACCCTGCTGTCATGTCCACCTTCCCGTGAGGCCTTTGTGGCAGGGGCGGAGGTGGCAGGAGCAGGCATGAGCATGTCACACCAACAGGAAGAGTCTTACTGTACAGTAAGCCCACACTGTCTCTGTCAGCCTCCCCGGGAGTGTGTCAGCTGACATTAACTTCCAGACTTTCAGAGAGGGAGGGGGGCTTCCTCAAACTCCAGCCCCCACACAGGTGATGCTCACTGGGGTTCCATGCTGCACATGCCAGCCCCTCTGCAGGAAGTCTGGTTTATGGTCAAAAGTAACAAATAGAAACTGTAATTCATTATTTAGAGATATTATCTGAAAATCTTCCAGACATAGATTTCAATGGTCGTGAAGTATATCAGAAACACTGAGACTATTATTTTCAAATATATTTAACATGAAGATACAACTGTACATAAAGTCTCCTTGATGCTTCACACATGAAAGCTTTATATCAAAAAAATAAAATAATAAAATAAAATATATGAACATACTGTAGAACCATTTATTCTTTACAACCATATAAACTAATTGCCACTGTCAGGTAGTCCTCCTGGAATCAAATCATTAAAACTATGACATATATCAATGTGCTGCTATAACCTGAATCTGACGGATTTCCACAGCTCACTGCACCTTATTTGTAGCACTTGCCACAATAAAAGCCTGACATTTCCTCCAGTGATCAGTGCCTGTGTGGCCCAGAACACATTTTAGACCACACTGTACAAGAAACAGCTGTAATTCTTTTTCTTCAGGTACTACAGAGAAACACACACTCTCTTTGGTTGGTTGGTAGATAGTCCATTGTAGCAGGTAAAACCATACGAGCCATTACTCTGGGCCTTAACCCCATGAGTGGCTGTCTTTTTTTGTACACAATATTTCAGTATATCTTAAATCTTATTACATCTACCATTTAAGTTCTCCCATCTATATTGGGCCATATCCAGTTTTATGTTTGAGTGGCGGTATATTAGGGGGTTGTGGGGGGGTGTCATGTGTGGAATGTGTATGTGATATAAAGGCCTTCTCCTCGCCCCACAATGGTGTCTTTGATGAGGGGGGAGAAGGGAAGGCTTTGTTTGGTGACACCACACAGTGTTGTGAATGCCGGGCATAGCACTCATTCCTCTGTGTGTGCCCTCCGCCAGGCCACAGCTTATCAGGGATTCCTCTCCATTCTGTCTCTGCCCACGCTCCACCACCAGCCTTCAAACCCATACTGTGAACTGTGCATGAGACACACAGTTTGTCGAGTGCTGCTGGTAAAATGGAAATGAGGAAGAGTATATGAAGAAGAGAATGGACCCACTGTGTAATGGCGTACTCCCCACACAAGTGGATACATTTGAGCGGCACATTTTTAAACAGTCTTAAGTAGCTCTGGGTTGTAGCGTTAATGAATTAGCTGGGAATAGAATTAATTTGACCAAATCAGTAATGAGATTCTGTGAGGTGTGGACAGTGAAAGGCATGTAGAATTTTGCAGTCCAAGAAAGTTTAAACTATGCAAAATATGTTAATATAATCAGCTATTATCAATGTGTGAAAACTCAAATTTGCAAACAATTAACAATGAAATTGACTAATAATAGTGTTGCACCCAACAGCAAAGTGTATATCAGCGAAAATGCTATTTCACCAACGGGCACCTTAATCAGACATTGTGTGATTTCTAAGGGTTTTAATATTGTTAATGAGCAATTAAGAGGCCCCGCCCCCAAACCATGACAAACATGGGAAGGGTCTATTTGACT
>JAVQKC010098902.1:0-57486 GCA_036025475.1 Philypnodon macrostomus | reverse complement strand
TGGTGTTGGTTTAGGCCTAGGTTAGTCCTGCTTTACAAGGGTCTCATTCTCTGGTTTAGTCCTGGTGTTGGTTTAGGCCTAGGTTAGTCCTGCTTTACAAGTCTCTCATTCTCTGGTTTAGTCTAACTAAAAACAGAAAGCATAATACTGACCTGATAGGGCACAATGAAAATGACAGTTACCATATAAGGGCCAAACATGAACCTACATGGCTGCTCTTCAAGCTTGTGCCACCTTGTCTTCTTGCCTTATATGTACATGATCTTCACTGCCACCAAACTGCACGAATGTGACAGGAAGTTGTTTTGACACGTGTGGCTTCCTCTGTCTTCAGCCTAGTCCCAGTGGGAGCAGCAGCCGAGGTCCTGACTCACTGACATGCATCTTAATTAGACTTGCTAACGAGTAGTTGTTTAGGTTGGAGGATTTGGATGTAAAATCAGAGTAAAGCCAAGATATCGAATAATCGACACTGCTGTTGAGGCTGCAGGCAAATCAGACTCAAATTTCACTATTGTATGTTTACAACTGCAAAATCTACAAGAGCCATTTTCAACAAACTAATGTAGGCAATGGGTTTGAGCTGAGAAAATTGGACAAAACTGCCAAAAATATATGTAAAAAATGCAATGCAGTTTATATATAGTTCTGTGTATGTGGTTCTACTGATATAACCTTAATTCTGCGCTTCAGAAGCCTAAGCTGCAAAACTCTCACCAATGTGGCTCTTTTCACTACAATAATGAACAGGTGCAGATCTGCATAGTAATATTGGCCAGTTCACTATTTGACAACAATCTAATCATGGGTAGCCCAAAGTCTCTCAAAATAGATGCCGACTCGTAGTTAGTTTAATGCATTGTAAGCCTGCTTCAATTCTCACCGCGTTTAAAAAAGTTATGTGAAAACTGTATTCACTGAAACTGACATGCTCTCAGCTCACATACTAACTATTCAGAGATTGTTTTTATAGCTCGACATTCCTGCTTTATCAGCGGAGAGGCCTTAGTGCTGACAGATGGATCACTCATATCACTGGACTCGTAACAACGTAGTTTCATCTTAGCACTTCCATCGCTGTGGAATTGATGTCTGCTACCGAGTGACGCAAAAGAACTGATTAAAGCAGTCACGACAATCAGGACTGAGGAGCTTTTCTATGAAGCCTAAACTAGCAGGACAAAAATATTTACACTCACTGGCCTCTTTGTTAGGTACACCTATAATTACCTAGTAGTTATAAATGCTGCTAAAGTGCAAAACTAGCAATAGAATGACGAAAAAAGATGCTCTGGGCATTTCAAAACTGATGATCTAATAATATTTCTCGAGAGAATGGTCGGAAGGGAAAAAATATCCAGTGAGCATCAGTTCTGTGGGCAAAAATACCGTGCTGATGCCAGAGGTGAGAGAAGATGGCCACACTGACTCTTGATGGTACAACCAAAGTCTGCTAATGACCGTCTTTGAATGCGCAAAATGCCAAACCTTAAAGCTGATTGGCTAAAGCAGCAGAGGATCACACCAGGGCCACTGTATTAAGCACATGGTCAGTGGCCAGTGACTGCTTAATTGTGGTGTCTTTAATACTCAACGCACAAAAACGTCTTCTGAGTAATTACCAAGCTATTTGACACCAGAGGAACAGGCATCTTACCCAACAAGGCTCATTTTCACACGAGCTGTGGTGAAATGCTCTTACAACAGAGGTTCGATTCATGGCATGGTTCCCACACTCATGCTCGGAGTGCTCTGGTTTGAGCTTAAGTTACCGCAGCAGCACACGACTGTGAAAGTGCACAGGTCAGATTTCCTGTGCAGACGCTGACGAAGAGAGGGTTTGACAATGCTCTTCTCCTATTCCTGATTTAAAAAAATGTACAGCCAATAAGCTTGATTGGGGGGCCACTTCCACCAAGATTATAGCATAAAAACAAAAAGCTCAAAGGATGAGAATGAATGTCAGAAAAGCACTGGCTCTGCAAACACTCTTGAAAAACTGCAGGACTTTATAAGCAGGCCGTAGAAGGCAAACCAGGCTTGGCTTCGTCTTAACAAATACCTAATCTTAATAAACACGCCACACTCTCCCAACTGTAATTTTAGAACCCGGATCATTGCTGCAGAAAGCTGAAAAATACGAAGCACCTGTTTAGCAATCTGCCTTAAAATTAACAACAGATCCTATTAACATGTTGAGTCATGGTACATTTCTTCGGAGATACCGTCTGACTTTATGGTATTTTGCAGACTGATGCTGCAGGTATAGACACCATTCCTTTGGCAAAAACATCTGCTCCGGGGAAGATATATCGCCTCCTATGACAGAAATCACACATCATTAACTTTCCACATGAAGAGACCAGGCAAGTTATGTGAGAGGATGCCTCGGAGGGGGAACACAGACAGGCCGGGACATGGTTGAAAAAATGCTGAACTTAATGAGTAGAACTTGATCTTATCATGTCAAGGGTGAATGTGGCAAATACCCTTTGATTTTTGTACTTATTTTAGCCAACACCACATGACTGGGCAAATTTTTATCACTTTCTGTTCAGATTCAGAAACCTCCCTCTTTTGCAAATCAGGCTGAAAATGTAAATGCCACTGCCCTTTTTTGGAAGTAGCTGACCACGACCAAGACAGTACACTGATCGACTACAGTTCACATGTTCTCCCTGTGTCTGGGTGGGTTTCAGTAGCAATTTCCCACACCAGTCTAAAGCGGTCCAAAATCCTTGTAAAAGATCTGGAGAAGGGCCCCCAGTTGCTGCTCAATGGCCGCTCGCTGCAGGTTTTTCTGTTGCAGTACCACTAGTATCCACTGGGGACTTAATTAGACCATAACTAAATATTATTAGTTCTTTCTTTATCACAAACGTAAACCACAAATAACTAAATATTAATTTTGCCCATCACTGTTAATTTGGTGAGGAATGTGGTTGCAGCTGGCTTGAACAAGACGAGTGAAGGCCTGAGTAGGAATGTACTAAAAGCCACTTCAAATACTGTAGCAAAAAGACAGGAACACTAAGGGCCCATTTAGACAACACATTTCCATGATGTGACACTGGGGAGGTGGTCTCAAAGCGAAGTGCCGTTTTGAGCCCCTTCGCTCTCGTGTAGACTGCCAATACACACTCTCTATGAAAACGATGATGTCACAGGCCCGTCCTGAACAGCTAATGGGTAAAAGGCACCTGGGTCTCGGGTGACCGGCTAACACAAATTACGTTGTTTTTATGCTTGAAGTTATACATGTACAAATGCCATCTTGTGCACTGGATATGAGCAGCACTGCTTCAGAAAGCCACAACATGTAAAAGTTGAACACAGGAAGTGATCGCACCAAAATTTTACTTCTTCTAGTTTGCGTTGTGCTGTGTCTAGTGCTAGATCTGCGCACATCGCCGTTTGTTGGACAGACAGGGGCATTACATATATTTTCAGTTCAGCTGTTTATTTTCACGCCTTGTGTCCGTATAAAGTTGGATACGGACGTTTTCTGTCGAATTTGAATACGTGTGTTCGTCTAAACGGGCCCTTAGAAATTCAGCCTCAAGTGATATGAGAAAGAAGATAACATAAGATAACATGCCCCATCCCGCCTCGGAGCAGCCACATATATATACAAATATGTATACACTGTCGAAAAGACAACAGAGCACACTGCACAAGGAAAGACAATGTTGGCGCAAATTATAAAACTAGAACAAAAATATTCCTAATTGGTTTCACAAGACATTAAAACCCCTTGTATTGCATGCATGTTTTTATGTTTTGTTGAATCTGGTCTAAATTGTTAAAGAGAAAACCCACAGTGTATAGACAAAGCCATGTTGCTTATGCTATAAAGAAACTTATAAAGAAGCTGTAAACATATGTAATGGAGGGCAAAGACAGAAGTTCAGCTGCTGTTGAGAAATTTCATGCCAAAGTGAAGGATTGCTTCAAGGCCTGGCTCAAAATATGTATACACTCATTGATCACTTTGTTAGGTGCACCTGTTCAGCTTGTTAATGCAAATTCCTAATAAGCAAAAACACGGCAGGAATGTAGCCATCCAGACTTAAACTATAGCTTTAACAAGAATTTGGCAAAAACGAGTGGGAATATGGGAGTTCTCAGAGCGAAAATGCCTTGTTGATGCCAGAGGTCAGAGAAAAATGGCCAGACACCTCAAATAGCTAAATGCAAAAATCTTTTAAATGAATGGCAATTGCACACTATGAAGGTCACTTTGAGGCTTGACCATAAAAGTAAAGTAATGTCGTTTATCAAAGATCCACCACAATAGTCATGTTGCTAGCTAAACAGTGAGTTAACATTTTGACCATGATGCTTTTTGCTCCATGAGCGCTGACCTTTTTCCAAATATGGGAATGGCTTCTATCTTTATTGGCTCAGCTGACTGGCTTCCACAGCTACATCAGTCAACAAGTCACATGGAAGATTTACTTCTACTGGTTATGGTCAAAAAAAGGTTATCCAAGTAAGGTTTTTTGGATTATCATCACAGTGGGATAGTTTTCTTAAAATTGCCTTGACAAAACTCATGACTTTAGCTAGATCAAATTAAACATATCAAAGTTAAAAGACTGTGCCAATAGCCAAACTCGTCTCAGTCAAAAAACACCCAAGTCGGACGTATTGTTGCTTTTATTGCAACAGCTGGGCAGTTTATAGGGCACTTACACAAATCTTGGGCAAAACATCTGTGGATTTACAAGAAAATGGCATCCCTTTTTCACATGATTCAAATTAGTCTGGCATGAAAAAACTAAGTATAAAAGAACTAGACGCAGGTTAACCATTGTGGTGAGGTTTTCTGATAATCCTTTGTCTGTTCTGAAGAAAAGCAACTGAACATAAATGCTTCCAGAAACACTATGGCCCAGAGAAATGCATTTTTTATCTGCTTCCTTTTTCTTAAAATGTGTGAATTTCTTGAAATGTAAATTCTACTTGGAAGGGTGGAGGTCAGGCTTGAAAAGTCAGCTAAAATGGAAAAAAATGAAAACACTGGCAGCCATGTTGACATAGCATTTGAAAGTACCCAGATTTAGACCACTGATACTGCTATACTTGCACTGGTAGATCTTTACTATCTCATAAGCTCAAACAGCTAATAAGCCAATCACTTCACATAAAATGCATTGTTGATACCAGAAGGAAATATGAATTCAATAATTATTCAGCTAACCACTCACTGCATCTAGGTTTGCAGAAAACCACATATGAAGATCAGAAGATGTGATATATTTATGCATTTAAATATATCATCAATATGCCTATAAGCTGACTACTATGCTGTCACACTTAATGGTGACCCGTTTCATACTATTGTGCACATCTGACAGCAGGCACCATCTCCCCTCCCAAACATATGGCCCCTCCAACACTCAACAATTCCGTTTTTTGAGCAGTTAATGGTAATTGTCTGTCACATGAGCATATGGTGAAACGTTAGGATATTAGTCCAGTGAAAGCTTTAGGTCCTTGGCTATACGAAGCATTGAGGTCACAGATGTCCAGGCCTCAGTGATTTTACTATATGTTAATCAATATATAATCTAAGGAACACTATCCAGCCAGAAATTAGAACATATTTTTGGGAAAGAAAAGCACAAAGCTATACCACTATATAGGATGTATTGTGTGTAAATACAAAACAAGAACTGTTTTAGTCCTGGTTCAGCACTGGTTAAACCCTGATTTAGACATTTTAGATCTGGTTTGGTCCTGGTTTATACCTTATAAGCTACTAACTACTATGATTTCTCTTGCCCTAACATTTTGGACCTCAATATTTCTACAGTTCTGTCTATGTCCCTTCCACTAATGGCCCATTCATTCTTCTAGGCATTAAGTTGTCTTGTACAAAATGCCTATGACGCAAATGAGGCAGAAGGGCAGTGGTGTCAATCCGTAATGTCAACGCTGACGGATTTTACTGTGAGAAGAACACACGCCACAAGAGTCACAGGGAATGAGAACGAGCATATTCTTACTTAACGCTCCTCTCGTCTGAGCCATATGCCTGGACGTTAAAATGACAGACCACTAAGACTGTTGTGGGGGGATCCCAAGACCACAGAGCAGTTTGTAAAAGTCTTTGACAACATAAACATTGGTAAACATGTTTCATGGGTTATTTCTAGTTGTACTTGGGAGAGTTGTTTTGCAGTTTTAGTGTTGATTTAGGTTCATTTTCAGGCAGTTTTGTATCCGTTTTAGACCTGCTTTGTTAAGAGTTTACTTTGATGTCAGGAGGATCATTTATTTGTCCTGGTTTAGGCTTACTTTATCCCCGTTTCTGGCAATCCAAGTCCCATTAAGTCCTGGTTAAGACCTGATATAGACCTGGTTTCGTCCCCGTTTGTAATGCTTCTTCTACATTAGCATTAGGATTTCCCTCCTAGATTATGAGCAAGGTTAGTAGTCCTGACTTAAGCAAATTTTGGTCCAGTAAAATAGTACTACAAACACCACATACTTTCTGAGGTTTGAGAAGCACTGTTCTACGAAATACAAAAGTGATTCCCATTAACAGCTGGTCACTCACAAAACAAAGGAACATTTAAAAGGGTCCTTATGACTCAAACGCCCTGGTTTCATGTTGCCAACGCTAAACCTGATTACATTACAGAAAATACCTTAGCAATAAAACTGATATCCAAATGCTCTCAGTTGGAGGTAGCGCCTAGGGACCACCTTTGTTTTTCAGCTGAGCTTGTTAGCGCTTAGCAAAGAAGGCTAAGCAGCTGTGAATTGTAATGCATTTAATAGCAAAGATATGTACAGTCTCATGTCCAACAGCAGTAATAGGGGCCTTTAAAATCTTAAACTGTCAAAAACATAAACTGGCTGTAGCTAGACTGGTGTACACAGGAGACCTTAAAAATACTACCCATTTATTTGAGTAATTTATCTTGACTTAGATTATTATTTAGCTAAATGTCCCTTTGTTGTCTAAAGGAACTTGCTTTACAACAACGGCCCCTTTTATCAACAGCCAGCAGGTTGAAGAAGCCCGGGGTACCTAGCCAATTAAAACTATAAAATATAAAATACAAACCAGAACAATGCACCTTACAATTAAATCTAAACAATGAACAAAGGTAATACCCAGATGAAATTGTGGAAGAATACCATTAAGAAGCCTGAATCTGTAGTAAATACATGTGTAATTACAAGGATTGATAGCCCTTGTTACATATGGTCGCTGCTCTCGAGGTAGGAAGAAGCCAGATGCACGCTGCGAATACATTTTGGTGCAAAACTCGCTCTTTCTCCCAGTGCCCGAAAACAGCATTTCCACGAAGCATTTGTAGCTTGCAACAAACCGGTTCCTCGCCAGCCATCAGCTCAATTTACAAAAAGGAGACGAAGCCGAGGGTAGAGCAGCGGATGAAAGCTGTCGAGGTATCCAAAAAACAACACTCACCATCTGGGCTTCCTCTCCGTTGCGCACCGCCGGTTAAAAAACGCAGTGTCGGTTCAGTCCTTGTGTGATTGTAGGAGGTTATTTTGCGCTCTCATTCACTTTTGCTCGGTTGCTTTGTGCCGGTGCCTTGCCTTCCCTCCGCCTTGCTCGCTGGCTCCTCGTTTGGGTCTTTTTTTTCAGCTCTGGGAGGTCGCGCGTCATTGGCTCAGTGCTTCTGGTGACGCGTTCATAGGGGATCGGATAAAACCCCAGCACATTCACCCCCTCCATAGCACAACTCCGCTCAGCAAATTGCATTGTTTTACTATTAAGCACTAAGTAGTAGTTCCTTTGTGTTGTAAACATGTTTGCAAAGTCTACCTAATATTCACGTTGATTTCCAAAACTATGACTACAGTAAATTAGTATGTAATGTACATAAATGAATAATCTTTGTGTATAATGAATTTTTTGTTTTTTTGTTTTTGCCCCCCCAGAAAGTAGAATTGTATAATATCAAATTTTGAGGAAATTAAAAGGTGCAATTCAACAACAAATTACTGATGACAACAAACAGAAAATGCATTGGTTTGTCATGGCAATATAAAATAAACTGGATGTGCGCTATACCACAAAAAAGCTTTTTTCTGACAAATGCGTTTTTAAATTGGGGGCAAAAATGTTCGGGTATAGTCATTGGTTAGCTCATCTCGACAAGTTATCGGCCCTCCACAACAGTCCCCAGTCCCAATTTAGCCCACCACTGTTATAGACCCTTTAAAATGTTTGTCATATGGAAAACACTAAATTCCAGAATGGGGGCGACTGGAGCAAAATTAAGTTAACTTTACAAAATAAGTAGGATTTGTGATGAGTGATAATAACGATAGTGGTCTTCATTATACTGTATTTTACCTGGTGTTACCTGTCCAGTAAAACCTAAAAATCAAGATAATTTCTTAATTGAAAATGTATTATGGTCTTGCCTCCAGCTTAGTAGGTGTAAAAGGCATGTGTTCAGCCATTGTGTGTCAGTGTGAGATCTGTACAAGACAAATACTAAAGGACTGTTATTTTATTAACACTTGAAATGCCTGTTTTTTACAAACATAAAATCAAATGATAAACACAGAAAGTGCCATGAGAAGGCACTTTACTAAAACTCAAATACAAGACAAAAAATACAGAAATATTGTCTCAATGTAATAGTCATGAAGCACACACTTATTTTAAATGGTAGTTTTGCATATCAACTAAATTGAAACGCACAAACACTTGTCAAAAAGGAAACTATACAGTATCAGGTCTGCAAGCGCAAAAGCCTGGTGGAGAAACAGACAAAAATTATTTACCGACAGCTCTATTGCTTAATCCGATGGTTTTCTAATGACAATGGAGTATGTACAGTGGCTGCTCTGAACCGCTTTTGTTGATCTCTTTGAAAAATTGAATATAGCCCTGACAGAAACATCAGACATGTTTTGTGTTTTATACAAAGTCCACACAATCGGCCTGTGCTTGCTTGTATGATCATGTGGCAGGTGTTTGCTCTGGTTAGTATCTTCTTGTCTTTTACATAGTAATGTAATGATGATATGAGGTAGTGGCCCCACTGCATGTGGTTAGATCTGATTTTGTCTTGATTTAGAACTGGTTTAGACATTGTTTAGCCCCGATTTACTTATTCCAAAAAGGTTCATTTTGTCTTAACAGTAGGCTTTATTTAGACCTGGTTTAATCCTGGCTTAATCTTGGTATTTCAGTCCTAGTTTAGAGTTTATTTAGACTTGGATTAGTCTTTAATTTTGGCTTGGACCTTGTTTAGTACCAGTTTAGTACCATTCTGACCTAATTTAGGGCTAGTTCAGACCAAATCCTGTTCATCTGTCATCATCTGTCCTTCGCTGCACTGCCTGATGTGACATAACTGCTTCTTGTGAACCTGTATTAATTATCCCACCTGCTCTTTCTGCGTTTAGGAGGTTCGGGAACAGCGAAACTATCATCTCTATCGCCATCCCTGTCACTCTTCCGCTCATCCCTTTCCCTCCGGTCTCCATTGCGACTGTCGCCATGACGGCTATCGCTGTGGCGGCTGCTACTACTACTGCTGCTGCTGCTATGGCGATCTCGATCTCTGTCGCTGTGACGATCTCTCTCCCTGTCAGAGTCTCCGTGGCGATCTCTGTAGCGATCATCACTGTGGCGTTCGCTTCTGTCGCTGTGACGATGGTGGCTGTCGCTATGACGGTCTCCATGTCGGCCGCGATCGTCTCCATGTCTGTCTCTAGATGACTCTTGAGGCGGCGGAGGAGGGTAGATATGTTGTTGCAGAGTAGGTGGAACAATAGGGACAGAGCTCAGAGATCCAGCACTGGTGAAGCCGGAGATTTTAGGACCGTTAGCGTGTTCTGTTGGGACTGAGCTGAGGCTGCCGGCACTAGTCCAGCCCGAGGTGGTGCTGGAGTTTGTGCTTAACTTTGGTGGATTTCCGGATGCAGCCACAAAGTGATTCTTGTACTGAGCCTATAGGCAAAAAACATAATTTTATTTTGGCATGACAGCTTACTTCACAGCAGCACTGTAATAATATATAGATAGTGTGGTAACAAAAACATTATGTTATAGTCAAGTAAACTCTATGTAATTGCCCTTGTTCATTTCATGCATTTATTTAGCCCGGTAACAAGACACAAATCCAGTATTAGCAAGTAATTATTGGTAACTTATTGTTAGGTGTTTGGGGAAGGGGTTAGGGTTGGTAATGACATAGAAATATTAATATAATTATTATTACCTGTCTAATACCACACTATCACCATATTATTACAGTTCTATAAAGCATTGTACATTTTGGTCTTAATAGTGCATTATTTTTTTTTTACATGGAAGGCCTGTTTCATTGCAGCCATCCGATCCCCCATTGCTCCTGTGGGTGGTTTGATGTAGCCTTCAAAACTGCTAGAAGAGATGCTACTGCTGCTACCCTGAAATCACCAAAGCAAATTGAAATATTTAGAACATTAGTCTGCATCTATCAGTTACTTTAAGTGTTTTATTATTGTAGTTGTTCACAAAGAGACACACAAATGATGGACTTACTGAACTTTCGGCTCCCAGTCCCGGCCTTTCTTTATAACCAAGACCACCTCCACCAATATTGAGCTTCTTTCCCTTTCCACCCTTGAATCTGGACTTCCTGAACCAGGGATTCTGAAAACAATGGTAATGAAATTCAGTATTTAACATTAATTAGTTATAAAAAAAAAACTACTACTTTAAAGGCACAGAATATTTTTACACTTTCCTACCTGCATGGCTAAATCCATCAGTTCCTTGGAGACTGCCTGGTTAGCTCCCTCTAGATTTCGTACAAGGTCACCAGCAAATGAAGTGTCTTTATTGGTGAGGAGTGTGTAAGCTACACCCTTCTCTCCGGCACGACCTGTTCGTCCAATCCTGTGCGTATGTGTGTCAATGTCACGGGCCACGTCATAGTTCACCACCGTCCGAATCGAAGGGATATCCAGACCACGAGCTTGGTACAAGGGAATGAAGAATTTAGATAATACAGTACATAATCATAAATGTAATGCCTTGTAATAATACCCTCATAATACCTACTCAGCCTATCTCAATGCATCAACACAATGGAATAAGTGAGCACACTAGTTCAAGAAGCATCATAATGAAAAAAGGGTGATTTTAGTGACTTTCAACATGGTGTGGTTGTAGCTGCCAGATATTTTAGAAATGGATCGCCTTGTTGCAAGCTGTCAGAGGCTGGAAAGGCAACAATAGCTTAGATAACTACTTGTTACATGAAGATCTGCAGAACATAATTGCTGAATGAAAGACGACAAAATATGAAGCAGGTGAGCTACAGCAGCGGGTTCAGAGTTTCCCTAATACAGTGGCCAGTGAGTGTATAACAATAAGACAAGAAGTCACTCACCTGCTACATCAGTGGCTACCAGAACAGGCAGATTCTTCTTCTTAAAATCACTAATGACCTTGTTCCTCTCACTTTGGTCCATGTCTCCATGAAGCAGGCCCAGGCTGTAGCCCTCTTGAGTCAGGTTTGTGGCCAGTTCTTCAGAGTTTGCCTTTTTAGTGACAAAGATGAGCACTGAGCCTGTGGAGGTGAATTCAACCAGCCGCCGTGTCAGCCAAGACCACTTATCTGATGGATTATGCAGCATCTCCACCACTTGAGTAACATCCTCGTTGGCCTAGAAAGAAAAAAACATAAAAGTAATAACTGCATAATATTAATACATCAAGTTTACAAAGTTAAATTAAAAGTTCGTACCTCTCCAATGTCTCCCTGTACAACACGAATAGGATCTACCAGGATGTCTCTGGCCAGCCTCTCTATCTTCTTTCGGAAAGTAGCACTGAACAGAAGGGCTGTGAAGGACAAAACAAAAATAGTACTTTGCATCTCCAGCAATAAAAATAGACTATAATGGAATAACAGGAAAACACTTACTTTGTCTGTCGGGGCGCACATGGCTGGCAATAGATCTGACTTGATATTCTAAAAACAGAAAAAAAAAAAAATTATATAAAGCTGAAGTACAAGTCAAACTGTTTAGAGTCTTCACTATTAAATAAAAACCTACCAAAGCCCATATCAAACATACGATCAGCCTCATCAAACACCAGGTATGTCACCCTCTGGAGAGATGTAGCCTTCTTTTTAATGTGATCAATGAGACGACCCTGTGGAACAACAATTCATTATCGTCATTTGGTGTGAAAAAACCTTTAACATGTTAAAATTGTGAAATAGTGTTTCTTACAGGAGTGCACACTACTATTTCCGCTCCTTCCTGAAGAGCCTTGGACTGCTCCCACATGCTTCCTCCTCCATAAACTGCAACTGATCGCAGAGAATAGGCTTTCCCAAAACGCTTACATTCAGCATGGATCTGGGGGGGGGGGATTAATTGACATTCAATACACAGTCAGTTAACAAACGAGGCCCACGCTGTCATCCCCGACAGCAAGGTGTATATCGGTGAAACAGCCCCATATGTCTGCCCCAAATGCTATGTCGCCAACAGGCACCTTAATCGGACATTGTATGCGTGATTTCTAAGGGTTTTTATATTGTTAACAAGAAATTAAGAGGCCCCTCCCCCAAAACCATGACAAACATGGGAAGGGTCTGTTTGACCTTTTTAATTTGTCTGGATGTTTATGAAAAATTTTGAAAATTTTCCTAAAACTAATCAATTATTATTCAGTACCAAAATCAATCCAGTTCGGTGTCTTTATGATATACAACTTTAAACTGATCCAGCAATTAGTTTTTCAGTTATCGCGTTCACTCGGACGCTCTGCGGACATGGACCGACGTGATTCCATAATATCGTTGTTTCACCGATATAATTAAGAACAAATCTACTTGACTGTTTATCCCACTATCCTACCTGCTGACATAGCTCCCTTGTGGGGCACACAATGACTGCAATGGGTCCTTCTCCAGGCTCTAGCTCTTTCTGGTCCATAATGTGAACCATTATGGGCCAGATGAAGGCTGCTGTTTTGCCACTGCCAGTTTTCGCAATACCAATCATGTCACGACCAGACAAGGCGATGGGGACACCCTGAACACAACATACAGGTGAAGAAGAAAAAGCATTTTATAAATAACAATCATTTGTTTATGTAAAACAATCAACGTCGTTTTCATACCTGGCACTGAATTGGTGTTGGTTGTGTGTATTCAGACTTGCGGATTTGGTGCATCAGCTGTTCATCAAATCCAAAGTGGGCAAAGCTAGTGCAGGGCTTTGGAGGAGCAGCACCTGATACCTGAATAAAAAATTATTTCAAAAGGGTAAAAATGGGAATTCAGTCTAATTAAAAAAATAATAAGAAGAACTTACCCTCAAGTTGAGTTTTTGTCTAAGCTCTATAACCTGAGTTCCCGTCAGGCTATTGAGCTCTTCATGATCTTGATAAAAGTTTTTCTCAAATGGGGAATAATCAATCTGTTTATGACAAAGTTGCCAATGTTAATATTGATCACTTTTAAACAGTCTTTAGTTTGATGGTGCTCTCTCAGTTTGTACCTCAGTGTGGTCAATAGGAGGAAGGGGCATGATGATTTTTTTGGTGGTGGAGGCGATGGGGTTACCATCACTGTCATAGTCTATATTTTCCTCTTCTTCCTCCAGTGTCAGCCCTGCGGTTGGATTCTCTGCCATGTAACGAAAATAAGCTTCCTGCAGAGAGCAGAGTGCTTCATGTTATGTAAAATGGTATTAACATCATCTTACTATAATAGCAATACATAAAACATGACTATTGCAAAGGCAATCAGCCAATTTTACAGAAACTGTACAAACTGCCAAAAAACAATATGCTCTTGAATATGCACAGCATACTGACTTTTTGGCTATTTTACATAAAGAATACAGACTGATGGCAATGCAACCTGTGGGGATAAGTAGTATGGAAAGATATGACATGGAGACCTCCCTGAGTAGCAACAAAATAAAGACTATACTGTGGAGGGCTCACTCACTTGTTCATCCTCCTCTTCAATGTCATCACGAATACCCCTGAAAAGAGAAGCGGAGAAAAAAAACTTCCCTGCGGCTTGTTCACACACCCAAATCAGCCCCATTCCCTCTAAGAGTAAAGTGATTTACTTACCTGGTGTGGCCAATTTAAAAGTAACAACAATTTTTTATACAGTTACAGACTACTTTTATAAAATGAGTACTTACTTGTCAGGTTTCTCCTTTTCTTTTTCCTCCAGTTTCTTCATATCTTTTGCAGCTTGACTCTGAAAAACACAGTTTTGTTAAGAAAAAAGTCATACTGATAAATGTTTAGAAAAAAAAAAAAATGTCTTCTCTCTTCTGACCTCAACTTCTGCCATAAAGGCATCCAGGGGATCATCTTCACTGTCTGACCCTCCTCCGGTCTTCATCTGCTGCCGTGTAGGAGAGTTCTCTGCTGGAATATAAGGCAGATCCACATTGCTGCTGGACTCCTCTTCATCATCTTCAAAATATCTGAGCAGAAAGCATAGAAATACTCATGAGAAAAATATATCATATACTGTCTTGTGTACAAATTGGGAGAAATTAAAGAATACACACGCATTTTCTTCATCAAAGTTGCCTCTTTTAGTCCCTATTTTGTAGAAGGATGGCATCTGCTGGTTCTTGCCATAGCCACCACCAGAACCTGTGCCACCAAATGAAGTGTGGGTTTTTGGTGGGATACGAGGTTCCTCTTTTTTTCCTCCAAGGGCAAATCCTCCAAACCCAAAACCTCGCTTGATACCTGAGCCGCCTTTGTTCCAGTTCATTGTGCTCTGCAATACACAACAGCATACAACAGAACAATATAAATAAAAATATATCACATGTGGCAAAACACACACAATCACAACAGTTTGGAAGTAACCGTTACAGTAATAGCAACGTTACTGATGTGTATTATGTCATTTTACCATGTTTACATAAATCATAGAGTCTAAAGAGGCTGTGTTTGGTTCCAGATCGAATTGCAATACGTATAAACATGCAGTTACCCAATTTAACAACGCAAAAAAACAGTCAATATAAATAAATAACTCCAAAACAATTTCTATCTACAAAATTAGCAAACAAACAAAACATCTGTTCTAAATCCTGTGTTGAGGTTAAGCGATAGATAATTTCACTAAAGTGTCAAACATAACGTAGCGTTAGCTGTTAGCTACAAGGCCGCAGATGGGACAAGGCTGCAATAACTCGACATATCAATATATAATATATTTTCTGGAAAGATCGGCGTTTATTTTGAATATACAGAATCTGCCCGTCAGTGTAACGATCGATAACAGTAAATAAATACTCTGTTTCTGTCTCCGATGGAAGCTTCTGGTTTTTTAGAGCAGAGCGTTGTCTACGTCATCAAAGCGCGCAGACGTGGGCGTGTCGTCGTTTTACAGCGACGCTTTTTCATAAGGAACAGAAGATGTCAAAACACCCCGCTGCGAAGGATGTTTTCATTAAATAAATCATCTGCTATCACAATTCTGTTTGATCTGTTGCTGGAATTTTAAACGAGAAAAGGTAAGCTATAATCACGCAAATAAAGAGGATTAATTGCCACAATAAAATGGATTTGGCTAACAATATTGCACATTAGCGGGAGCTTAGCAACTGCTAAATGTAGGCAAACGTTTATTACTGGTTTGTTTCTAGATATTTTTGGTCTGTCAAATTAGCTAAATCACGCTACATTTGAGATGTGTATTTTTAGGATGTCTTTGAACCTTTGATTGAAGATTAGGTTGTAGGATGTGCAGACATGTATGCAATTCATCAACGGCAATGCTGACTTAGGTGATTTATCCCATAATATTGTTTTTTCCACGAATATAGTTTGGTCTTGATTTTCAACGGTCCGAAGGAAACATCACAGAGGATCCATGTCGTTTCTTGTAAGTGCACAATTCTTGTGTCAATTTCAAACAAAACATGAACTGCCCAGTGAGTTGTGTCACTGTGCGCCTCCTTGTGCTTCTGCTTATACCCCTTCTCTTATTTTTCTATGCCTGATCTGATATTTACCCTGTCTCTGTCAGCGCTGGGTTACTGAGAAATTGAGTGTGGAGAGTCTACGGGATTTGGAGTTATTTGGAGGTGAGAATAAAGGCTTATCGGGCCAGAACTAAATCCCAGTGTATGAACAGATCCAGATCACACTTACAATGTTTTTAGGTCAATGCTTTTTTTCAGTTTTCATGTGATTGCATTCAGACTGTGTTTTTAAAATGCTTTTGCTTTACTGACGAACCTGGAGTTACTTAATGCTTCTGTTTTGTTTTTATATTTTTGCTGCTGTCTATATTCAAGAATAATATATTAGACCATGTATGTCTTTTATTTCTTGTGGAAAACTGTCCATCAAATGAAATTGTCATCATCATGGCATACTTCTAAAGCTTTTATATAAAAGCCTGCAGTTTTTCCTTTATCATTGGCTGATCATTGCATAGAATTGCATGTTTGCTTTTTTCTGCATTACAATCTCATCCATACCTGAAAAACATCAGCAACTTTGAGGCAGATTTTGATTTGCCCTTTTCTTTGGTGAATTCATTATTTGCAAACCAGTTCATAAAGTAGTTCATAAAAGACAATATTTTAGATATTGTCAGTTATTGTATAACTACTGTGGCCTTAGTGAGGCCTCTGAAGACTGTTCCTCCTGTCAGCTGCTGTAAACACAGACCCTTCTCTCTTTTGTTGTGTTCATGTCTTTATGTCATTGTCATCATTTTTCTGCCCCAGAGCAAGCTCAGGGACTCTCTCACAGGAAAGTAAGTGTGGTACTCCTGTCACTGCATCACCATTATCCAGTCTGCCTTTGTGTGCGTGCGTGCGTGCGTGCATGTGTGTGCGCACAGACTAGTGTCACTGACCTTAAAGGCTCTGCACTAAATGCATGACACTCTGGCCTTTCAGAAAGCCATCCCACCTCACTCACCAGTGGCGCAGTAAAACCGATATGTTATTATGGAGAATAGTCTTAATTTCACAGAAGCCATTTTACTTTTAAGAGTTTGAGGATAATGCACACATTTTATGATACTAATGTACTGATCCCCCATGACCAGCTTTTGGAGCCTTGAAATGTTTTAAGATATAATTAAAACCATGTTGTAGGCTGTATATTGGACTAATACGTTCAGTGCTGTTTTAACTGGGTTTGATGTTTAATATTCTGTGGCCTAGTTTTCTCTGGTAGTGTTTGTTGTGAGTGTCTGAGTTGGTAATGTTGGCGGTGACAGCCTGCTGTTCAATTGACAGTTAACATTATTATTGGTGTCGTCTGTGTCTCTGTGCATCTCTGCAGGCTGCAGACAGCTTTAGCAATGCATGGCAACCTTTTTCTGTATGTATACAATGGCAGTTTACATATGAGCCATTTGATTAGATCCACTTATCACAATGATGGCTTCAAGAGCATGTTTAGGTGTGTGTAAAATATTTTATAGTGGTGTTGTGCAAAGACTGTAAAGATCTGGCATCTGACTAAGGTCATCTCAGGCTTTGTGCTCACATTGCAAATGTGTGTCTGCCTCCTGCCTACTGGTCACCATGGAAACAGATCAGATAGTCATGTGACATGCTTTATTTTTGCTTTCATCGCCAGTGACTTGTCATTTCCATCATTTAAACTCAGATAAATTGATGGAACTCAGGAGTCCTCACTGTGAACAATAATGATGAAGAGTGGTAAAATGTTTGTTGTAATGTTACTCAGATGTTATCTAAATTAAATATAGATATAATAATGTGTGCATTTTACAGAGACATTGACACCCTTTTTATTTTGCACTTAGTCATAATGAGGAATGATTTTATAGATTGAGGTTGTAATAATTACTTGTTACTGTTTATACTATTATTGTTTATTTTATAATTACTTAAAATATAAAATGTATGTTTTGTTAGTGTCATAGGTCACCCTTATGTTATCTTTTATTACTGAACTGTTTCATATAAGACCAATTACCTTCAGTTATTCACTTGTTTTAAACAAGTAGCATTCCTAATGTCACTAATGTTATGTTTGTTCCCCTCAGACCCATGAGGACAGTGTGGAGAGTCTGACCTCCCTGCCGCGTCGGGACACTATGGGCAGCTTCCTCCCTGACAGCAGCGCCTATGAGCTCCTCATCGTCATCGGTAAAACACGCACCTGCAGATGGCTGTTGCTATGCAGCAATAAACACATTAAAAGCTCAAAAAGTGACTTCAGAGTTTCAGGGTCTAAAATGTGATGATGTCATACCCTCAGATGGGAGGCAGGGGCCAGAATTCTGTATTAACTCTATGGTATTTTTATAAGAAAAATCCCCAAAATGTTGAATTTGATTGTTTTTATTAGTGCCATGGTCCATTACCCCCCTGTATCTGTCCAATCTAATTCATTTAAAAGTTGGAGACTGATCCCCACACAGAAGAGCACCAAAAGGACATCATTTTAGTACTTTTTATATCCCAGTAGCACTGCATGTACTGCTTTAACAATAAACATGCTTTATGTCACTGAACAAACATGTTCTGTGTTAGCTTCAGCCCTAGACCATTATATACATTAAAACCTTTGTGTTTAAGGACGGGGCCTGGATGAATTAATGACAGTAAACCTGGCTCGATACAGACCTACTGGTGAACATGTCGCCATACGACGAATCAACTTAGAGTCATGCACTAATGACATGGTTACCTACCTACAGGTTTGTACCTCACTATTCATTATTAATGTGGCTCTATTATTTTGACACATAGTAAGATGTATTTTCTTTGTTAAACAGGGGGAACTGCATGTGTCCAAGTTGTTTCATCATCTTAGTATTCTTCCATACAAGAGCATATTTATTGCTGAAAATGAGCTATGGGTCATCACCCCTTTTATGGCTTATGGTAAAAATTAACTATAATGTATTTGTATTTTATTTTATTTTACTGTAATAACAGGTTTTTAATTGTTCTCAGGGTCAGCGAGAGATCTGATCTGCACACACTTTACAGATGGTATGGGGGAGCTGACCATTGCATATATTTTATTGGGGATGCTCAAAGCCCTTGAATATATTCACCATATGGGATATGTGCATAGGTAACACAATGTCCTAATGTGTCCAATTCAGTTTTTGTAAAATTATTTGATAATGACAATGTTTTTAACTTAACCTGTTGTCTGTAGGAGTGTAAAGGCCAGCCATGTGCTGATCTCAGCCGATGGACTGGTTTGTATGTCAGGTCTGCGCAGTATCTTCAGTCTGATTCGTCACGGACAAAGAGCCAAAGTGGTCCATGACTTCCCCCAGTACAGCATCAAGGTCCTGCCCTGGCTCAGCCCCGAGGTGCTTCAGCAGGTAAAGTATACCTTCTACTACTAAAGGTGCAGCTTGTAAAGTTAAAGGGATAATTTTAATATAAAATATAATAAAGAAAATGTTCCTTTCAGAACCTACAGGGCTATGATTCTCGGGCAGACATTTACAGCCTTGGCATCACAGCTTGTGAACTGGCCAATGGACACGTTCCCTTTAAAGACATGCCTCCCACACAGGTAATAATTAGCAAAATAGTAACAGTAGATGTTGTCCTTTAATTAACTTTTAACAACCAACACATCCTTTTCTCCTGACTTCTAGATGCTGTTAGAAAAGCTTAATGGGACAGTGCCATGTTTGTTGGACACCACGACAATCCCACCTGAGGAGCTCTCAATGAAGCCGTCCCGCTCAGGGGCTGACTCTGGGATCTGTGAGGGTTCTGGAGCTGGAGGAGTTCGTCATTCAAATGGAGGAGACGCTTCCTCCACGTCAGCGGGACACCCCTATAACAGGACCTTCTCCCCCCACTTCCACTGCTTTGTGGAGATGTGTTTACAGCGGGACCCGGAAAAGAGGTTCGTCTGTGTGGTGTCTAAGACAAAATGTTATTATTATTATTAATAATAATATGAATGCCTTTAATTTGTAAAGAACAATTGTTTGTTTTTTTCTTTTAGGCCCTCTGCCTCAACTCTATTAGGACATCCCTTCTTTAAGCAGGTCCGTGCAAAACTTTCCCATCAGGCATCATAGGCAATCTGTGAACACATCAAACAGCTCTTCGTCACCACTACATTTGCACCAGTTTTACAGGGTTTTTCTTGTATTAATGTGAATTAGATACAATTCTTATAATTTCATTGATAGGACACCAGTTGTTATATTATTATTAATGTAACCTTATCATTTGATCGCAGATAAAGCGGCGGCCCTCAGAGGCGCTCCCTGAGCTGTTGAGGCCCGTGTCTCCGATCACCAGTTATGAGGTCCAGCATCAGGACTGTTCAACAGGAATGGCCAGTCTGGAGTCAGGCCTAAGCCACCTGGATGTGGATGACTGGGATTTCTGACAATGAACTATATCCTTATAATGTGGCCATTTCAATGAGAAGGCACTCATAGGTAACATATGAACACTTGATAAGCAAAAAGGATTTGTTTTTGTAACAGTTTTGATGTAAATAATATTGGAGTTGCTGTTTGCAGACACGAGTTAAAGCCAGCAGCCATCTTGCCTCTTCTTGTCACTTGCTTTTGCTCTTTATGCACAGACTATTGCACTGATGGCCTGTTCCCTCGCACACCCATGTTCACGATTGTACTCAGTCAAGCCCATGTAACCAAAAACACCAAGACTTCTCTTTACCTCAGGATGTGGCTGAGGCATAGCGTACTGTCCTTAGGAGTTTAGTTTTATCCAGGTTTCTCTCCCAAACTGACGAGTGGGACGCTGCTACTGAATATTCAGAGGGACTCTCTACCTCGTCTGACCATCTGCTCAGTCGGTTCACTTAAAGGTTTACACTGGCCTCTGCAGCAGACACGGGTGGACGTCTTTAGTAAGATGGACCCCCCTGTAGTTTGTCCGAGGTTAATTGAATCCTAAAATATGTCAACACTATTCTCAGTCTGTTACAGTTAAGACATCTTCGGCTTTATGCATTGTTCACTGTTGCAGATGTTTGTAATGCATAGAGGTTGAATTTCTATGGACAACGCTGGGCTTGATGTTACTTTGATCAATTGTGAATGTTACATTGGTGCTTGTTCTGTCTGTTTGCATGTAACTGAAAGTGAGAGCAAGTGTGTGGCAAATGTTATTACTTTTATGTAATAAACGATGTTGAAGACTTGAATGTTTTAACTCAGTGAAACACACATGGTGAGCTATCTAAAAATAATTTTATTCAACATTTACACACACACAGACAGATGGAGACATTGAGCCAGAGACAGTTAATCTTCCTCATCTGATGGAGGTTGGTCTGCTAAAGCTGCATTGTGTTTTTCTATCTTGGCCATCAACTCTGGAATAGAGAGTAACAATTTGAGTTTACTTTGATTTTTATTTTAAAAAAGGTATAGATTTCCCTATTCCTTTATACTTACCCTTTGCTGGATTGAAGACCCCATTGGTTTGAGTGTTGCACACATAGCAACGCTTGGACTTGCGGTAATGCTGTAGAGCGCAGCCTTCACAAAAATAGTGTTTGCATCTGAAACAGTGACATAAAATATGACTACAATGAAACAACACAGTGCACTTGGATTATAAAAAGAACATGTATCATTTACTTTGTGACAATGGGATTCTTGAACGACTCTCTGCAGATGAAACACTTGAATGGCATATCTTCATCATCACTGCTCACCTCATAGTTTTCCTCTTCTGAAATAAAACAAAAGGGATGGTTAATAAAAATCAAAGCCAACACAATTGTCTATTTAGTACGGTTTGGTTTGGCAAGAGTATTATTTATGTGTAGCAGTTTGTATTTTAGTAGATTAGTTTTAATATCGTGAACCCAAACTCACCATTGGCCCCATATCTGCCCTCCTCCAGTTCTCTCTCGATTTGCCAGCCATGTTTGTAGTCCGATCGATCGTGAAGGAACTTGCAACTGTCTAAAGGGATAAACCAAAACATTTCATGTTTGTCAGAAAACCAACCAGATGCAAAGACATTGAATCTACTTGGATTCGTTCATATACTCACCTCCAAAACCACAGAAACCTGTCTCTTTGTAGTCTTTGCAGATGTCCGGCTGGTAGTCCCACCTGACTGTGGCCCGGAGGTGTTCAGGAGCCCGGATTGGTCCTTTTCTGTTAGGGTTAGAATAAGAATATGTTACAATACAAATAAGCAGATTTGCTTCAGAAAAATTTTGATTTGCTTCTAAAACTATGAAATGATATGTTCTTTACCTGACCATCCCAGAGGAGGCATTTCCCATAGTTGTGTCTTTGGGCTTAATGAATTTCTGATAATTGTTGATGCCACGGTAGATTTTATCATCCTCTTTACCGGCTATCTCCTGTTAGAGAAAGGTAAATATAATTTTATCTCCAAACCTGTATGCCATTCTAACAACTCCATCTAAGACCACTTCAGTTTAAAAGCTGCCTTGAACGTTCTCACCTCTTGAACTTTTTGACTCCTTTCAAATATAGCTTGAGCGTCCTTGTCTCTTTCTGTGTCCAGTTGATATGTCGCTGTAGCTCCCATGTCATCAGGTCCTTCAGGTTTCTTGATGGCGAAAATTATTATATTACAATTATTTATCAGTTGCAGTTCTACTCTTTATAATATCAAATGAGGGCACAGACGAAATACATGCAGCTTAGGGAAAGAGGCTAATATAATGTATCCATCTCTAAGTAAAAATGTCTCAACTCACCGCTGACCGTGTGGACTTGTAAGCCACAGTGATCTTCTTTTCATTTTTCTCCTCTTCACTGTCACTGGATGATACTGTCTTTTTCTCAACTTTCTTTGACTGGGCAAAATTACATCACAAACTAAACTTAAATGTCATTAGATTTACATATCAGCAAAAGTGTTAATTAATACAACCTACCATTTGAATCATGGGGTTGACTCGTCCATGTTTCTTCTCTCTTCTGACCACTGCACTCTCCTCTTCATCACTGCTATCATCTAAAACACAAAATATCGTGGGTGAGTCCTAAAATTATACTATTTATTATACTGTGGATGTGCAAATGGCAAAACAATATTGTAATTGTTACTTTATTACGAGTGACCATGGACGCAAGAAGAAACTGAATCCTGAAATAGCAGGCATCGTCTTTCAAAAAGGCCTTCGTCTCTACAGAGCTCACTCTATAGAGACATATGCCCAGTCATATCACGTTAACGATACCAGAACAGGTTATTCGTAAATATGTAATTACAGTTGAAACAATCAAGACGAAGATCATCTGTATACGCAGGTATAATGAGTTGTGTTAGCTGCTACTGTCGAAGATGCTACGTCTTAAGAACATGAAATAGATTCAAATAACCGTCGACTACGGTGAAAAGACATCTGTACCTCCTTTGTCGCTGTCACTGGCTTTTCTCTTTCGTCCAGAGAACTTCTTCTTTGATTTTTTAAACAAAAATGTGCAGGAGCCTGCTCTTGGCTCTTCGGAGTCCGCCATCTTTCCTTCAGTATAAATACAGGCGGGGCTTTAGCGGCGCCCTCTAGCGGATTGGAGCGCAGCAAAATAAAGATCGAATTCCTACATTTTTATTTTCAAGACAAAAACTGAGCACTTTTGAATGACGAGGACGTGGAGTTGAGTGATAAAATCTTAAACAATATCAGTTTGTCTATTGTCTATGACCTAGTTCAACCAACACAATTTGTAAGTTGGGTGACGTAGTGAATGTATGCATGTTTTTAGTTAGATAAATGACTCAGTGAATGTAAAATTACTCGGGCATTTTAAATCATTGTGGTATAAACTGTCAACCCATCTTTAAGTTAAACCAAACAACACTGGCCTGTAAAATAAAGTTTTGGCCCTACAAATGTTATATGGTGCTTTTATTTTGAAAGGGTGAGCCGGATTTTAAAGGCTTATCTCCACTTAACTTCATCGCTCTGTCCTCCACCTCCAGGACTAGCAGCGGCTCCCGAGCCTCCCGTCAGCATCCATCCGAGGATAGCGGGTGTTTGTAGGACACCTAGTCGCGGAGGGAGGGGTCCTGGCCTCGGTACGGATCCCCCACCAGGCCCCGCGGCCGCTGCTGATGCATGGAGTCCGGCTGCATTCACTCAGCAATGGCTATGGGTCTGACATCGAAGAAGGCGTCTGCTCGGAGCGTCTGCGTGGAGCGAAAAAACCTCATCACCGTGTGCAGGTAGACATCACGACACGGGCTACAGATCCTGCAACATGCATATGCATCTACACCATCTGAACAAATGGCTTTTATTTCGGTTGTTTATTTCGCAAGGGCAGCATCTATGAGGTGAAACTAGATCAACGTGTGTAAGCTACTGAAATGCTACTGAAATGTGACCTGTGAATAAATCTGATAGTGAAACAAACTATGTGTGAACAAAATGCAGCCAGGTCTATTTAGCAATGTTTTTTGAGAGGCTATACATTATATTTGCAAATTATTCATAGCATTGACAATCAACAAAATTCTATCAGTATTGAAATTTGGCCTAAAGTTTAAATGATGTATGGATTTTATTCTTAATCGAGTTAGATGCAAAGCTTAGCAGGGTTTCTCTCCATCTCGGCCCAGGACAAGGGCGTTGAGAGCGACTCAAGGACTCCCTACCCCTCCAGTCTCCCCTCAGTCTACAGGACAGTGGTGATGGACAGGGGAGAAAATACATTCATTAAAGGTTATGGGCAGCTCTTCATCCACTTCACTGATCAGAGGTCAACAATGGGGCCTTATCCAAGTGTAAAAATGTACTCATTCACATCCCTGATTTTGATTTTCAGACTACTCACCTTTTTTGTTGGATCAGTCAGCTTAGGGTAATTAGTTTTGGGGTAAAATTGAATCTACTGCATATGTGCAAATCATATTTATGTATTATATGTGTGTATTATGTATGTCTTTTTTTCTCAAGGAGGCAGAGGGCAGTATATCCTAAACATAACAATCATGTCAAATACATTTCTGTTTTTTTTAAAGGCATTGCAGATTGCATAGTTTAACTTTCAAAACGACATTCTGTGACACATACATGCTTTGAGCTGGACCTGGTGGAAAGTTACAGCTTGGGCCTGGTAGTTTTACTGTGTCCTTGTTAAATTTATTACAGCATTAGCAGGAAGTGGAGTTGCAGATTGAGCCGAGTCATAAACCGCTCTGCTGGCTGACTGTTGAATAATTTGTCCCTATTGATACATGCATAGATTTATTGTAATAAGATTTGAAATACATAACAACAAAAAACTCAATCAAGCAGGAGTTCTTTTTTTATTTGGGCACATACAGAATAGCTAACACTCAACACCAAGAGCATGCATGGAAAGAAATAAAAATAATGACATTGGACATTAACAGTAAGATTAAGACAAAAGGACTGTCGTCTTCACGTTGGCCCTGGCGTTGGGTGAGACCATATTATTCATGTAAGCATTTTATTGACAAACACAAACAACAAGACAAAACAAAAATCTCACACCGCTTTCCATCAGTATTTAATTTCTTTCCACATCATAATGAGGACTAGACATGGAATTAATTGACGGACAGCTTGTTGCCAGCGTTGGTCTCCTGTTGTTGCATGGGTTGGTCCTTTCAGTGCGTTTGCCGTGGACTTACAGTAGTTGATTTGAAGTTCATGCAGTCACAATTTTGTATAGAGCGTTTGTAGCACTTTTGTATTCAGCAAGACTTGGAGACACAGCTTTTTGTTCCACAGTGTCTGGCTAAGCTGACATTAGTATATTGGGTTAGTGGATCAAGACTTTTAATTTCCCTAATAAACTTGTGTGTATATATAAGACATACAAGAAACATACGATCAGCACACACATAAATTAACATTTGTGTACAAAGGAAATCTCATTTATGGGCTTTAGGATGTTCAAATCTTGTTGCCAGATCTGTTGGTTGTAATGATCTGACATCAAGCAGGTGTCTACCTTAGGTTTCTGCTTCTCTAAAACAAAATTTCGAAACATGTCTAAATACTATTTGCATGGAATTGTGTTAGATGAAATATTTAATTGAGTATAAAGTCACATTGGGAGTCATGTTCTTAAATGGACTGTAGTTAATGGCCTACTGTTACTGTTGTTCAATATCAACACAAATGTAACCACATACATTGCATAGGTTTCAAAGTGATCTTAAAACACAATTTGCAGAAACCCTGAAGATGTCTATTTGTCTATGTGTTTGAGATAAACAATTACAGCAAGATAAACTGGTGAATAATAATAACACATTAGCACCATCACAGGGAACAGAGTCCACATCAAGCATTTTACAAGCTATACACAAAAGGACAAAGAAATGTTTCCAAATTATTTCTAAACTTAGAACAATTGCACCATAAATCAACATTAAACATTGAATTGATGGTATATGATGAATACATTTCTTCATTGTGTCATCTGTTCTGATCCGGTTGCTACTAGCAACAGGTTTTGTGGCAACGTGGCAGGGCTGGGGCTTTTCTGCAGTTGGTAGGATTTTTTTGATCGATGTGTAAGAGACAGTGTTTATTAGTGGCCACATGCTGTACTGTTTACTGTTTTTAAAATGTAGAATTATGGTGTTGGTAACTTAGTGGAGAAGCAGTGGTGTTGTAGCCACAAGGAACCTAAAAAGAAATAGATATAATGTAAATAAACATCTGATAATGAGGTGTTTCAGTAAATAAAAAGAGGAGCTGAACTGTTTGCTGTTGGCAGTTCTTCCTCTTTTTGAGTCATGTATAAAACAACTGCAAACTCTCTTGCCCTCCTTAACATAGTAGCACTATATTTGACCTATTATCACATGTATACTTATCAAAAGACTTTTCAAAACACTCTTATAGCATCTCTCCACTATTATCACATGTATACTTAACACTTGAAAACACTTTTCAAAACACTCTTATAGCATCTTTCCACTATTATCACAAGTATACTTATCAAAACACTTTTCAAAACACTCTTATAGCATCTCTTCACTTATTCCTCTGCACCTCCTCAAACAATCAAACACTTCCTAGACATTTTGTACAAGCAGGTACAATGATGGATGAAAAATAGTGAAATCACCCACTTCTGGTGATATTTCGGCCAAAGATAGTTTTAGATTTAATACAAAGCATTTATTATTGTCTGTTCTTGTCCAACACCAGATGTTTCTCCACAATGCCACGATGATACATGTTACACAATATACGCAGTTGCCACTGAGGAAGTCAATGTCATCTGATTATGTTGAGACGGGAAGACAGTGAATGAGACATTTCAGTATGCCCTAGTATTGAAGAAACATAAATGGTCTTTAACAATAATTTGCAGAATCCCTGAAGTCCGTTTGAGGGTTATCTTAGGTGGTGATCAAAAACTTCAGAAAGTACAGTAGAAGGGTGTCAATGCACAAAGGCCTCTAAACAAAGCTGTGAGTGGGCTTGGCAGTGGTCCAGGCCGGGGCCGCGGGGGCACAAAGGAAGCTTGTCCCAAAGGCTCTTGCTGTTGTTTTTCAGTGTCAAATCGTACCAAGAGCATGTTACTATTCCACTCCATACATTAGCATTAAAGGCATGCCAGCGATGTTTCCCTTCACATCAAAGGACATCACTTCATTTATTATCAGCTGCAGCAGCTCCTCTTTTAAGATAAAGATGGCACTATATCAGGTCAAAAGAGGCTCCCTTTTGCAAGACTTGAAATTGTTGTTAGAACTTGAAGTGCTATCACATAAAAAACAAGTGGTGAAAAATAATGAGCGGCCATCTAATGGCACCCTGAGGAACACCATCATCTGCAAGGGCTGGGCAGTCTTGTGCAATTGTGGAGAATTTTGAACATTTGACCTGCTTTGTTGATTATGCAAGTTTTTGGGATGAGTTAGTTTCTTTCACATTGACTTGTTCAATACTATTTTCAAGCTTTAGCAGCTTGTAAAATCTTAGTTATTAATCAACTTGTCTCCAAATGTATTGCTATGTTCTTACAAAGGAGAACACCATGGGCTTTGGTACAATAACAACATTTAGATGCCACTGACCTGTTTTCATGATAAATCCAACACGCCCAAAAAGTCAAAGCTCCCAGAATAATGTTAATCCAGTTTTTGTTGCAGGTCCCCTGTGATGGTGCTGTTGTCTTGTGACATTTAGTTTCCCCATCCCGAGATGAGATTTGTTCTCATCTAGAGTGTCTTGCGTTTGGGGAACAGGGCTTTTCGAAAAGACGTGGTGGTGGAGCCCCTGCTGAATGAGGCACCGCCCAGGGAGATCTTGGTCTTGCCGCTGGTGATGGTGGAGCCGCCAAGTGCTGTCAACTTCCTTCCACGGCTGATGGAGGAGCTGCCCATGTTCAGTTTGGTTTTCCCCCTCTTTATGGTGGTGTTGCCCAGGGTTAAGGCCGTCTTTCCCTCGGTGAAGCTGGTGTTGCCCATTGAGGAGCGGCTCGTCTACCTGACCCAGATTTGACAGCAGGGAACGGTGCTCAATCGAAGCGAAGCATTGCACGCTCATGCAGCTCGCCCTGCTCTGGAAGCCTTGGTGGGTAATAGTAACCCAGCGTACAGTCCAGAGCTCACCAGAATGCTAAGCGTGTATAGTGCGACCCCCGTGGCACATAATGCCCTCCTTGAGCTTGTCGACGTGGGCTCTGGAAGGCCACATACCACCCATGTGTCCTGTGAATGGACAGAGGCAGCCGTAGGTGGCCACAGCCTTTCTGTGTGGACGGGGACAGTGGTGCGATTGTCCCATCGCCACGACGACACCGCACGGTTGAAGGACACATTGTTGGAAAAAGGGGGCTATCTGTGGTGACATCACTTTCATCTGAGCCATTGTCCCCTATGGCCTCTGATTGTAGGACTTTTTATATAACTATATTGCACTCACAATGTGAAGATTGATCAAAAAAACTTAAAGTGCTTTTATGTTTCTTATGTGCATTCATTACATTGAATGCACACTGATTTTCACATTTCCATACTTCTGCATCAGGGGTGTGGCTCATTCATGCCTGTGGTATAGTTGTGTCCCCTTAAATATAAATTTAATAATACTTTACTAAATAGTATAAAACAGTGAAACCAGAAGGTTTTAAGCAGGGCACGTTTATAGACAGTGTTACATCTTTCACAATGAATTTCTTTGTTGAACATTTAAAACAATAGTTGTGAGTTTTTCAGGTACATTATTTGCATGCATACATATTCTGTATCAAAGATGTTTGAATGCTGTGCCTGTACATTTCACAGCGTCTCCATAGCCTACAGCTGTTTCTGGTTTCCCCTCCCTGCCAAGTCAACAGAAACTATTCTCTCACCACTGTCACATTTGCATAACACACTCAGCATCTCAGCATGGCTGTACACGACTCATTCTTGTTTCAAACCCATTACATCCACAACTCGCTTTGCACTTTCTCACAACCGTCACACAGCAGTTTTGAACAGAGCAGCTGATTTATTTATGTACATCTTTTACTACTGACCTGCTAACACTGACCAGATTAAGATATCCTTGGCTTTTTGACTGTGTATGCTAATTTCAAGTGTGAAAATTCCAGTAGATGTTGCTGTGTTTTTCGGTGCCTCTGATGAACGTGGTTTTAAACACAGACACCGACTTGGTCCCATGGGAGAAGGTCACGGTGGTGAGGGAGCTGGTGTTCTCTCCCCTTGTGATGGAGGTGCTGCCCACCGCTAAACCGCTGATGCCCAAAGTTATGGTGGTTCTGCTCCAAAATAGCAAGTATTTGCCCCAGGAGATGGCGTACTTAGTCCTCAGGATTGAAACCCTTCCTTTAGTAAAGGAGGTTTTACTTGAAGAGAATGTGGTTTGCCACTCATTGTTTGAGTCTTTTTTGGACTGCCTCTTTGCTTTAGGTGTCCCGGGGCTGCTGTCCATTTAGGTGTTCCTGCGTCCTGTTAAAGCCTTTCGGAACGAGGTGGTAGTGGTTCCCCGGCTGAAGCTGGCTCGTCCCAGAGCCACTGTGGTCTTTTGCCTTTGAATGGTGGAGTCTCCCATGGAGGTGGTGGTCACTCCCCTGAAGATGGAGGAGTTGCCTAAGGCAACAGTAGTTTTTCCCCTGGCGATGGAAGTGCTTCCCACAGCCAGGGCAGTCTTGCCCTCAGTGATGCTGGTGTTGCCCATCGCAGAGGCTCAGCCTGTGCCTGATGCCTGCTCCTAACATGCACTCTGCATAATCCCTCTCTGTGCGGCTGTGGCAGCCTGCAGGGTCAAAAGGCAAACTACAATTGTGGCAATGACAGCTCTAAATAGATCACACCACAATGTATAGATGAGTGGGAGGGAACTATATGGTCATTCTTTGATGCAGCGGTCCCTCAAAGAGACAAGACCCAAAGGACCTGGAAGACCAGTGTTCACAAAGACAATTGTATTGTCTCCATGATAGCACTACCACATCCCTGAAGGGGTACATTGTGCTGCACACAGGACAATTGGGGTGACCTCAGTGTGATAAGATGGCGTGGTTCCCAAAAAAGCTCAGTCCTCTCTGCTGCCTTTGTTTTAGGTTTCAAATACAGCCGTACATTTGTCTGCTTTTCTACAGTGCACAGCCGATTCCTAAAGTTTGTGAAGCTCACAAAACTGAATTGTTTTTCCTCATTGGACCATGAGTCCAGAATAAAGTATTTCTATTTAAAACATAGTAAAAACGCAAATAATTGTTATGTGTGTTTGTGTTTCAGATTCTCAGTAAAGACTCTCCTGGAGAAGTACACAGCAGAGCCCATAGATGACTCATCCGAGGAGTTCATTAACTTTGCTGCAATTTTAGAGCACATCCTCAGCCACCGCTTCAAAGGTAACACAGCAGGTAACATCTATCACCAACGACTGAGCTCACGGACAGAGCTTTCAACAGCTGCATGATATTAATACACACAACAATGTTTAGTTTAAAAAATGCCTCTGATGAAAACCTATTTTCTTCTTCTTTGTATGTCTACTTTTTAGTGTAGTTTTTTTAATGTAATTGTTTATACAGCAAATAGGTTTTCAGCCGGATATGTAACTTGAGCATTTAGCTGTATACTTACAGGAGGCTTGCTAATGGTATGGGCTGCTGTCAGAAATGAATCATTGTTTTGTTTTTGTCCTGGCTTAGGCTCAGGAAGCTGGTTCAGCTCAGATGGACAACGCAGTTTCTGGGAGTATATTCGACTGGCGTGCAGCAAAGTACAGAATAACTGCATCTCCAGCATCGAAAACATTGAGAATATCAGCACATCACGAGCAAAGGCAAGCACACACAGTAGAAGAAAACAATTGCATAAAAAAGAAGTACATTTCAGCCACTCCCCAAATTTGAGGGTGGTTAGACAATACATGATATATCACACATCAGTAGAGTGGTCACAAGCCATGTGTACTCGTTGTGCTTGTTCTAGCTCTCCTTTATAAATGGCAAGGGTTGTGTCAGGAAGGGCATATACAATATACAAATTACTGTACACTAGGGGGCAGATGATTTGCTGTGACAACCTTAGGAGAGAAAAGCTAAAAAATAAATAAGATCACCAAACTGCAGGTATATATTCAGCTCTAATAAAACTACGTGAACAATACATTGTAGAACATATTTCACATTTCTCTCACCCATGCACAGGGTCGGGCATGGATCCGAGTGGCGCTGATGGAGAAACGTCTGTCTGAATATGTGTCTACCGCCCTGAGGGACAGCCGAACCACCAGGTCAGGCTATAATTATTGAAATTACTCTTCCATACCCAGATAATATCACCACTTTTTAGAGAATGTGTTATATGTGAAAGGTCAGACATGATAAAGGCTTTTTCCTCTGACAGGAGGTTTTATGATGATGGAGCCATTATGCTTCGAGAGGAGGCTACGGTCCTGACAGGCATGCTCATTGGACTCAGCGCTATTGACTTTAGGTGAGCAAGGGTCATGTGTAGATGTAGTTTTCCAAATCTATGAACAAAGGCGTGGCTGATATGGTGATAAAATATTGTATTGTGATGTGAATTTCTGACAATCTGCTAAAGACAGTATTTTTTGTGTCAAGACAAAAAAATACAAAGTCAGCTGAAATTGTTATAAAATCTAAATTGTGATCTTTACTTAATAAAACAATATTATATTTTTACTATATCAAAAAGGCCTATTAGGACATTTTTATGAAGCCTTTATTGTTCTTTTTGAATGATTGGTATTTGTTGTGGTTTTTACTCTTGCTAAGTGACCTGATTGTGAGTCAATTTTAAAAGCTGTGCATTACAAATAAAATGTATTATTATTATTGTTATTATTATTATTATTATTATTATTATATCACCCACCCCTAGCTGAACACAAATGACATTCATATTCATTATATGATTAACTAGTCGCACACAATACATTTTCACTAACTAGACAAATGTAGTATCAGTATGAGTACGTCAGAGTTGAGGTTATGCAGATAAAAATAAAAATAAAAACTATCTTATATTATATATTTTACTCATTTACCAAATATTGGGAATTTTCCTGGATCCATGCAGTGATCAGATCTTGTTCCTTGGTTCATTGTAGATCTTTCTGAAACTGTCTGAAATCTGTCCATATGTTTTTGAATCTTACGACAAACTAGCAAACCAGTACTAATACTACTTTATGGCAGCAGTAACAAATGCAAAACAAATAATGCATCCTCTGATCCATGAGCTATGATTCAAGTTCACTGTTTGTGCTTCAGTTTTTGTTTAAAGGGTGAAGCTCTGGATGGGAAGTCCTCATCTGTTATTGATTACACCCCCTATCTGAAGTTCACTCAGAGGTAAGTCTCTAAACATGCCAAATGCTGTTGTGTGCCTCTGTAACGAAACATTACGTATCTTATGTTTATGTAGTTATGATTATCTGAGTGATGAAGAGGACCGGCGCAGTGTGGACAGCAGTAACAGTGAAGAGAGCGTCCCGGAGCATCCATACATCCCCCTGGTCACTGACGAGGAGAGCTGGAGCAACAAGTGCCGTAAGATGGAGCAGAGGTTCAAAATAGTCTACGCCCAGAAGGTGAACGCACTTTTGAGTTATACATTTCAACTGGTCAATGTGAGTCAAACTAATGCATGTTGTGTATTTTAGGGTTACCTGGAGGAGCTGGTGAGGCTGAGAGAGTCGCAGCTGAAGAACGTTGAGACAGAGAACAAGCATCTGAGGTCGAAGGTGGACGAGCTCACGACACAGAGTCAAACTGAGAAGAAGGAGCTGGAGGCCGTCATCCTGGAGCTACAGGCACAACTGTGAGAAACTAGAAAGCACTCGGAGCTCATGTCCACTCCCAGATTCAACAGCCTGTTCTGTACTTAACTGTAGATTATTAAGTTATCTACATTGTATTCCCTACAGATCCTCCCTCATGCCGTGTGATGCACATTTGACTAAAGACCTGTCGATCCCTTTGGTCAACCAGTGGTCTGCAGTCACAAATAACCAGGGAGATGTAAAACTATTTCGCAGGTAAACTCAAAAGCCCTTGTATAAAGTCAAACGGAAATTCCAAAAATGTGTTATGTCTTTTCAGGAGGAGTTTTCACAGTTTGGACCAGCTCTCTGCTGACGTTAGTTTGGACTCACAGAAACATGAAGGGAGACAGAACGGGGACGCTGGCTGGACGTCTGCAGGTATTTGTATGTTATAATACTTAAAATACTACGTTGGGTTTGGTCTCATCAATTTACGCAACTACTGATAAGTGAGTGGGAGAAACTACTACATGTTTCTATGACAATGGCTGTAGGTGTGTGGTTGAGTAGTGAGTCACCAGTGCTTAAACCTTTTAGCAGCATGGGGAAATAGATGTGTAGAAGCTGTAGTTGGTTTGTGGGATCATTGGTTAGTCTATTAGCAAGATCATTCAAAAAGTAATGTTCAAAAATATGAATATATGTATGTACAAGTAACCCAAAAGCTGTATAGCAAAATTAATCGTATTAGGTAGAACGTGAAATGTGGACCCAAAAAAAATGAATTGTACATAGACTGCAGGAGTAGAAATGTTCTGCTGCTAAATAGCTGAATAGCAGCCACCCATGCACATGTACAAGAAATCCATACTTACACAACAGGCAGTTTGTCTGTTAATGGTATCTGAAGTGGGCTGATAAAACTATGCATGTATTTGTTGTGCATGTTTCTGTAGGAAAAGATGACACCCCCTCCATGTTGGGCCTGTGCGGTTCTTTGGCCTCTCTGCCCAGCTCCAAGTCCCTGGCGAGCCTCAAATCCAGTGAATGTCTGGTAAACATTAGCACCGACCCTAGCCCTACGCTGTCTCCCAGCTAGGGCCTCTCCAAAATAAAATAAAGGTCTAACCCACAGCCTGTACTACACCTGGTGATGCTGCGTCGGCCCGAAACCATCTGAACCAAACCCCGTCTCAAACATATCTCCATGACAACCAGAAAGTAAAGGCATCTTTTTGTATGGTTTTGCTTACATTTTATTATAGCCAGTAATGCATCTCATTGAGGACTGGAAAGTATATTGGTCGCCTCATCTGGACTACAATTGTCATAAAACAGTATTAAGTAAAAAAAAAATGAAAAAACTGAAACACAAAAATTATTAAGCATTTGTTGAGTATAGACCCTTTTTCTGTTGGGAAACAAACCATTATGCATTTTAAATATCCATAGAAACAACAGTGCTATTTTTAATGGAGAAATGTTATCCATAGAAAATGCATTACTGTCCGTTTCACCTCTGAGTAGACTTGAATGGAAACAGAAAGAAGGTGTATTAGTAACACATAAAGCATTACTTCAACATAAATAAACACCATTGAGTTAAACCTTCTCACTAAGATCATCCCATGTCTGCATAAACATCCACAAACACCTCCGCCTCAAAACTAGCTCCATGACAACCAGAAAGTAACACAACAGCAAAGTCAGTATTAAGTTGGAACAGTCCTTATTTTGAGTTAATTTCTTTATATTAACACTCAGATGATGTCATGCCTGCATAAACATCCACTACTTCTCCTCATCCCACCTCATCGGTTTATCTTATTAGCTTTGAGTTTACGTATATATTTTGGTGAGATTATCTGTGTTATTTGAGCAATGATTGAGCTTGCCTTACTCTATATTATTTTTAATGTGTAACCAAAACAGCACTTAATGCTCTTTGGTAAAGAGTTTAAAGATTTAATTTTCATATCTGCAGCAGAGACACCACTTTCTGCTGCACCGTAGCATGGATTCTTATGTGCAGAAAATACTGGTCGAAGGTTTTTTGAATAATTGTAAACTATTGCGTATGTTAATTTATTTTTATTTATTTATTTTTAGTCATTTGATTTGTTTTGTTTTTTTGCAATAAACTGCCTTTTTTCATTACGTCACCGTCACTCTGTTATATTTGTGTAGCTACTTTTCTAAGTCACAGAGGCAACAAATACATGATTTGGCTCCATCTTGTGGTGCAACGTGTAAGTGCACCTCAAAATCAGGTTACATTAAGTTGATGCAAAACTAGCTAGCCACAATTATTTGTAAAGTATTGTTTAATTGAGCAAAAATAATAATCAAGTTGTAAAACACAAAAAAGTCTGAATATTATGTCCAACTCGGAAGATCTAATGCACACTATAGTAAGAGACCCAAACTGACCCATGAAATAACACCCAAACTGACCCATGTTTTTAACTTAACTGATTATGGCATATAGCCCGATGCCTGATCAAATAAAGTCCATCTTGACCATCACACATAATCCACTATAGTTTTACACCAATGTTATATCATGGCCATATGCTGCAGGATGATGTCTACTGTCGACACTTCTAAAGCTATTTTTAAGTTTAGAATTCAGATTGTACGTCAGCTGTAGGGTATTTCACAATGTAAATCTCTTGGTAAATAACCTGAATAAGTGTGGGATCCCGCAGAGAAAGACCACGATGCCCTTCCTTCAGCAGCTTAATGGGGAAAAACGAGTGCAGAGTGGGTGGGAACTGCAACTTTTTGGGGGCTTTCCTTCTAAAGACAGATGGCTGGTGCATCCAATAAGTGCTCAGTAGTAGTCCTAAAGTAACCAACCAGAGGATTAAGTGTTCTAACATCGCCTCAGTCCCAACTTTCCTACACACTCACGACTCTAGAGTGGCACAGGTTGGGCTGCTGTGTTGTCAATTTGCAAACAAGAAAAGGAACCTAGTGGTAATGGTGGTGTGAGGAACCAAAATGTGAGAAATGTAATAAATCGTGAAGTCACTAGTTTGTGATCTCAAAAGTAAAGTTACAAGAACAAGAGAAAGTGAAGAGATGGATTGAAAGTCTCGGCCCTACGTGCTCCATTGAACGACTGGAATTGGAGGAAAAAAACGGGGAAAGTCCGGTGTGTGTTCATTTCCTAAGCCGAGCAGAGAGTGGGGGATGTCGGGTAGAAGCGGAGGAGTGCCTCGGGGGTGCAGCGGCGGTAACCCCAGCAGCAGCAGCAGCAGCCTGCAGCCGCTGAGAGCCACTGTCCCGTACCAGCTCCAGAGGGGATCGACTGCTGCTCTACTGGGGAGAGAGGTCAAGACTGGTAAATGCATACCATACACACAATATGCATACTCTATGGTACCAATAGGCTGGTTTTCAATTAGTTCTAACGAAGAGTTAGCCTATAAGATATATATAGCCATATTTGGGGACTTATCCAGTAGTATAAAGTAATTTGCATTGGGTACTTTAGACACTAAGAGCAGACGAGCTGAATGATTGTATAAAAATAGAGCTAAGAGATCAAAATATAGCTAAGAGTGCACCCATAACCTACAGAATGTAAACTGTGCAATGCCTACAAGCCCATTGGTCACAGGGAATTCAGATCTAAAAATGCAATGGTCTTATTAAGGATTCATTATGGGTTAAGATAAACTATTGCACCACATAATCATAGAGTTAATGTGGCACTTAGTTAAAATATGTTCTGATTATGATTGCAAATGCCCAATAAGTCTTGAGCAACTTCATAAACAAGCAGCTTGTTAGACATCTTCTGGCAGAGGGAGATGTTTTTGGCCTTGCCTAATCACACAATACAGTCCAAAACATCATGAATAGTTTAACGCAGACATTTCAGTGCACAACTTACTGTGACTGTTTATAAAAAAGTATTGTTTGATAGGTGTAGAGTGTCACAAAGTTGCCACAAGATATTACACTCTACAAAAACAAAGGCTTGGTTTGATAGATTGTACCACTTCGACTCACTCTCACTATCTTGACCTGACTGTGGTGCTCAGTACATTCTGGTTTGAAAGAGTTAGATCAACAGTGTCCGAAACATTACACTGTTATCATAATGTTATTTGGACGCCCAGTCGCCCCTGTGCACTCTGACCTGTGGGATCTCCTCTGCATGCTTCACTCTGGCTCCAAAGACCCCTTTGTCTCCCCACACTGTTGTTTCTGAGCATGTGTTGGTATGGGGCTCTGGGCTGTCGGTTTATAAATAATGAGGTCCTAAAAGGGTTTTCTGGGTGACTTAGGGTAAAACAAAATAGGCCTGGTTTAGACTGCGGTGTAGTCTTGGTTTATACCTGGTTTAGTTCGGCATCAGACCTTACAATTTGACTAGTAGCTTTGTGAGTTTTTGTATTTAATAACTGATAACATTGATTATTGAGTAGTTTGCTTCTGTCTTTATAATGACCCATAGATTCCATACTATCAATAAACATTTACAACAATGTTTTTTGATGAATTTCACATGCAGTGTGTATGAGTCATATTTTTTACATTTCCTTTGATGACAACACACTGTTTATGTTCCATTATTAGCGGCTTGGGTCAATGTAGCCAGTAGAATATTGAAGTTGAATGGCCGTTGCCCAGGTCAAAAGCACACAGTCCACACCTGCCAGAAATTACTAAGAGCTGCCAACATGTACACAGTGAAGGAGGCCTGGGAGCAATTTAACCCAAACTAGTGCTGGTGCTAAACTTCTGTTCAGCTTTTAAAATGGCACGAGCTAAACATGATCACACAGGCCAGACTTTTTATTACATGTGGAAAATAATTCTCTTTTGCCAAGTTCTTAGTCAAGGCTTGCTCAACTTTGAATTCACTTTTTTTTTTTTTATGTTTCCAAAAGCTGACAGGACTGCTGCTCGTCCACCCAAACCCACCATTCGCCGGACACTGTCTCTGGATACCATAGTGGGGCCATATCTCCAAGGACAGTGGCCCAAAGAGGTGGAGAGCATGACTGTTACTTGTGTCAATGATAAAGCTACACAGGTAAGCTGCTAACTACACAAGAATGACTTAACACTCAAATTAGATTTACAATATACTAGTTCATATCTCCTCCCGTGGACCCACCACCCGCGGGAGGTACCGTAAAGGGCTGGTGCAATGTGGATTGGGCGGTGGTCGAAGGCGGGAGTTCCCTGCTTGGACTGCTGCCTCCGCGACCCGGTTTCGGACAAGCGGAAGAAAATGGATGGATGGGTAGCTCATATCTAAAAAGGGCAAAACAAACAACAGCAAGAATATATTTGTCAGAATTTTGATCGTTTTACATTTAATACGCCCAGCCCTTGTTTTACATGTGAGACTGGACAAGGCACCGTTTAATGAGTGTACATTCACTTATTGTATATTTACTAACAGTTTGAAAAAATAAATCATTCACTGGAGTATTACCTAATGTATTCCCATGTGGTGGGGTGGGATGAAAAAAGTCTTCGGTACATAAAATGGTTTGACAGATTTTAAACTAATGCAGAGTATAAGATCAGACACAATCAGACATGTCCAGAATCAGAATCATGGCTTTAAATCACAATTACATTTATAGATCTTTAGAACTTTGATCTGATATAAAATGGTGGTTACAGTGTTTAGTTTGACATTACTTTCGTTTTTCTCCAGTGTTAGGTGTAGGTGCAACTGTTGAACATAGTTTTGTCCTGAGGCTGTACTTTTGGTTGTTGAAAGCCACCACAGGGGAAAAGCCTAAATAGAACTTGACATTGACAAATCATGTGTGATACATTCTGTAATTACTGTAATTAAATTGTAAAGTGTACAGCAAGTCATCTAGTGTCCCAAACACTGTGAACAAAACTATGGGCTAAAGTTTAAGCTAAAGTTTCCTGGATCAAGTCAGGCTCCTATTCACTGACAATTTAACATTTGAAATAGCGGGTAACAATAGAGAATATATGCAAGGTTTTAGGACTTAAAGTGACCCTACTATGTTAACAGGCTTTGTACCGTGTTATGAAGCATGTATGAGTGATGCTGTATGCTGAGGCACTGATCTTCTCTGAGGCGAGCAGTTTGAACATAGATACAGAGGGTAAATGTATCTAATCTGAGCTAGGTCCCAGCTCCAAAAGAGAAGGCATAATAAACTTGATTGCTTGTTGAATTGATCACTGTTGGTAAGTAATATGATGATGTCAAATGAAGTTGTCTGTTGTTTAGTAATAATTAAGTGAATCCTGGTTTAAATACATTCTCATTGCTCCTGCATTATTTCTGGTGTGAGAAATTTCCCATACAGCATGTAGCGTAATTTGCTCCATGTGAAGGAGTTCTATAGAGGGCAGGATATCTAATGTAGGCTCTGGGGTTCACACAGTCTTAACGTTGTGAGTGTGGTGCTTGTTGTGAAGACCTCTGTTTTTGAGCGTTTACTCTAGTATTTCAAACAAAAGTTCATATTAAGAACCAGGATACTGCCAGGATACGAACATAATTGAAGATTCACTTAATTTAATACTATATACCTTATACAAAACCACACAATTCAGTTTTCTCTTCTGTTATATAAAATAATATATCAAACATACTACTACAAGCTAACTTTGTTGAACAGTCAAATGGGATGTACAGTTTTATATTATATTCAAAAATAATTGCAGAGCTTGTGTGTCGTCAAGATGGCACAGACACATACAGATTCAATTTGAGTTTTTATTATTATTAAATGAATAGTTTCTTTTTTACAACTCTAAATCATTATGACATGTATAAGCCTCGATGTGTGTTTTTTATAGAGGTATTATATCTGATGTAGGCTGCGCAGGTGTATGGTGGTTCCACTTCGATGCTGTGGGTATAAAGCAGCCAACTGGAAATGGTTGGGGTTTTTTGTTTAAACTTCGCTGCACCCCCCTCGACTGTATCTACCCCAAACTGGTGCACAAAGCCTGACCTAGCATCCACCCATCTTTCCACCAAGCTTCTCCTTCTTCTCTCTTGACACAGTTTAAATGCGATTGAACCCCCTTGGCATCTATTGTGCGGAGCAGCAGACCCTTCATGACCTCATTATACGGGCGTCCCTTCCCCCTACAGCCACGCACTCACACCCCCTCCACCCCCTGACATACTTGTGCATTATTTTACAATTTATGACTTAATTCTTATTGGGCATACCAGTGAAATTTCTCAAGCTTCAGCGAGACTTTACTTCAAGTCCACTGTGGTGTCCAAAGATTATTGTCAAAGTTGGTAACAAGCCCAATGATTAGTTTCTTCCTGGCTGACAATACCCCTTTTCTGTGGGACGCAAGAGGTCACTGAATGGTTTGATCAGAATTCTGTATATCTATACACCCTTTTAGAATAGGCTTGGCCCTCAACTCTGGGCCTGCTGATACACACTTAACCAGTTAAACTAAGTATAAATATGTGAGTAATCAATATGTTAGGTATTCTTGTAGTTGAAATAATTACAAAACACCCAAATTCATGTTGGCTATACTAGCTATTAACCAGTGGTTCTCAAATTGTGGTACTAGTATCACACATGGCACATGGGCTTTCAGTTCTGTTCAGTTTAGTTAAAATGATTTCTCTGGTAGTGGGCTTAGATTTTCTTTGTCCTGTTTTGGACAATTATGATTTGGGTGCATTTAGTCCTGGTTTACAGTCACCACTATTTTACACCAAAGATCTCAAGGTAAGTGGTGTGCAGGTTTCTAGTGTTCTGCCATTCAATCCATTTAGAGCCATATTTGGTTCAGGCTCTGGTAGGGGGCTTACATTTGAGTGGACCTGTTTCAGAAATAGTTTAATCCTGGTTTAGTACATTGACTGTCTGTTTGAGCACTTTTTGAGTCAAAATATAACCTGGTCTTTACATTGCAAGCCCATTCAGTCAGTAAATCCTGGAACGCGTACTAAATTAACACTAGCTTAAGTAGCAAATAGAAGTAGGGACTTGTATTTCAACCTGGCAGGAAATGGGGTGTCCCGATACATACACATCCCGATAAATAAACATTTAAAATTAGAGCCAGTCTGCACATGGTCCAAAAACTTCACCAAGATACTGCCATTAAAAAATCATTATGATGCTTCTACACTTAAATCACCCAATGACGTCATGATCGTAAGTTAAATATATCACCCCTATCTTAACCCCTTGTTGACAATATTACGCCCATATACCAGACAGGAACGTTAATAAGACATGCAGCCTGGCCTTGTCCCAGCTGGAAACACTAGCCCCGACCTCAGACCAAATGCTTAGCTTCTACCTTTGATGCTTTTTATAGGTTTGTGTCTCATGATCTCCCTGTTCAGATTTTGGGAGGGTATGGTCGCTGGATAGTGGGGGGTTGGCAACAGTAACTCAACACCAATGTCACTGACTAATGCCACTTTCGGCCCTAACCCGCCTGGCAATAGACTTACAGGGCACCGCGGTTGAGGACATTGTTGCTAACATATTTGATACTGTAAAATAGGGGGTTTTAATTGCTTTTGTCTACCGCCAAAGTGCAGCTTGGATATGTGGAATAGATGCGTTGGCGTTGACTTGATGTGTGAGGAAAGATAGACTTCAAACTTAGGTTCATGGCAGGCAGAGGATATTCGACTTTGCTTAAGGCGACCTGAATCGGAAAAGGGGCCCGTATTTTTTTTCAGCCTTGGATTCACCAAAAGATGAACCCCCAAACTTTTGCTTCTAAACAGCTGTTAGAAGCAGCAAACCAAACTCGATCCAGAGTTCATGTCAAGAAATCGGTATGGCTTATAGTTGTTTATGACCTAGTCTTGTTTTTCTGCTACAGTTTGGTGACTTTGTGAATAACATTTTTGATATTCTGTGTTGTGAAATGTTGGTCGTTTTCCTGTGTTGATGTGGTTTGGTCTGTTTGCAGCTGACATTGTTTTTTTCTGTACAGCTGTTGTGAGGCAGGTGTGAACAGGCAGCTGTGGGTTCAACTCCTGCGCTTTTATAATTAACTACTGTCACAAGGATAACATAGTGTAGTGTGTGTAGGATACAAGGCTCTGACATTTGCCCAGCACATGTCATTGTGATATATTTATTGTATTGACATGTATAGGGTGATATCAACAAAAGCTATTACATAAATGCATAGCTTCAATCAAGTTGTTTACCCACATTTTCTTTACCAATATTCACCAGATAGATTACCGTATTTTGTTGGTTTTCTTAAGAAAATTATAATTATAATTGCCAGTATTTAAATGTGCTGGTACAATGGAGGCAGGCTGTTCAGTAGAGTCTCTGCTTGGTTAACTTTTTTCCAGAATTGCCAACACTTGAAATGAAACTTTTACTTGCTAGTTTTGGGTATTTCAAATAATGAAATATCATATTGAATTTTCTTTTCATCCAGACTCCTAGTTCATGGGCAGAAGAATCTAGAGGAAGGAGAAGTGCAAGCGGGCACAAAAGATCTGCCTCATGGGGAAGTGCAGAGCATCTCAGAGAGGTGAGTGTTATGCAGCTTTTTAAAACTACAATCATCAAAAACATCAAGACTTATTGTTCTGACTTACAGCTCTCAGATCATAATAATGAATTTAAGTTTTGTCTTTAGGTGGCCAAGTTGAGGCATCAGTTGCAAAAACGCTCCCGTCACGCCCCTCCTTCATCGGGGGGAGCAGGACATGCAGCAGGCATCACCCAGGTATAAACAATCAATTACAATCAATAGTGTGTATAAATCCAGGAACTCTTACTATGGTGCTTTTTTTATTGTTGCTTGATAATCAAATTTTTTTCTCCAGACTATTCCCAAGATTCCTCTGAACAGACTTGCTCCCCGGCTGCGGCGAAGTGTTGAGGGCCTCAATTTGGAGCTGGAAGAGGTATTTGTGTCTGAAAAAACAGATGATGAGACTGAGGTTAGTCTATTCAGTTATGTGTACCTGTAAAGCATGAAAGTTCAAATTAAACATATGTATTTGTGTAGATATCTCAGATTTTGGACATCCCAGATGGTCACCGCGCTCCTGCCCCGGTTCAAAGATGTAGCAGTGGGTCTCAGAGTGAGCCCTCTCCGGGACCGCTGGACTCTGCTCTGATCTCTCCGTCACAGTCTCCATGTCCTCTGGACCCGTCTCTACGGTCCCCTTCAACCTCCCCCTGTCCAATGAACCGCTGCCTTCTGTCCCGATCAGAGTCCCCCTGCACCATGGGAGAACCAGGTTAGATCATACCTCCAAATATTTTAAATGGGACATGTTATATAATATTGTTTTCTTGTCAAAAACATACCCTGAGTTGTATCTTGTTTCATTCATGTTTGAATAATCATTAGATTTTTTTTATCATTTGTATCAGCTGTGGTAGTGTAGTAAACATATCTAGCGGGAGGAAAGAGGGCCTTACAATGGACAGGCACCTAATTAGTTGTTTATTCTTTTTTCAGTGTCTGTGGATTGTGGGGCCTTGTGCTCTTCCTCAAATCCTCTTCCCTCATTTGCACTCAGCCCTCCTCTGCTCCAGCCCTGCTCCTCTGCTCCTCGTCCCAACAAAACATACTCCTTCCAGAGAGAGCCTCCAGAAGGGTGTGAGCGAGTAGGGGTTTGTGAAGAACCAATGTAAGAAAACATTTTATACTAATTCTACTGATTTTAAGTTCACTCATAGAAGATTGTGTGCTTAATATATAAGGCCTTGACTAACGGCTAAAGAGTCTATTCATAGATCACTGATAGAGATATGGCATCACACCTACCACCTGACCACCTCTAAACACTATTATAATCACACTAGCACAATTATACAAAGGCAAGATGGGTGAAGTGTCTTGCCCAAAAACACAATGGCAGTAAAAACGGGTTTGAGCAGGGATCAAACCACTAACCTTCTGTCTAGTGGATGATTGACTTAATCAACTCATGGATGGTTATGGAAATATTGCTCATATGAAATATCTAAGAATGATGTTTTATCCCCAGGTCTTCTTGTCATGACAAAACTCTCCTCGCACCCTCCTGCCCCGACCTCAACAAAGTGAACTTCACACCACACGGAGGCTCTGCTTTCTGCCCCGTGAGTCTGCTCAAGCCCCTGCTGCCCTCCATGGACCTCCTCTTCCGGGGACTGTCAGTCTCTCCTGTCACTGGATGTCCAGGTCAAGCATCTCCCACCAGACACCTGGGCATGCAGTAGATTGCTAAATGGACTGACTCCTTTGAGGGAAATGGACTGTTATAAAAGTGATGGTAACTTGACATTGTTTCCATACATTTGTTTTGTTTGTAGCTGATGTTTTTACACCAAGAGGCTTGACTTCACCAGCACTTACAGGACATAACATATCAGAAAAGATATGATAGAGCACCCTGGCTAATGGGCATGGTACAAATTAAATCAAGAAACATGTATGTTTGTTTTTTCTAAATTACATACACTGAGAAACGTCCAGTCACCAAATTGAGTCTTTTAGGGGAAAGTCCATTTTGTTTTGTATGGTATGAGTTATTTTCTCCTGACGAAACGGTTAACGTTATAAAGCACTTAGACCTGTTGATACAGCTGTTTCTGTTACCATTCTTTGTTGTTTTGAAAGTTATACTTCAGTTTTGGTTCAAACATTTCTTTAAAATCATAATGGCTTTGTTCAAATCCCTTTTGTTTCATGGACTATACTTGGTAAGAAACTACCAATGGTGCATTGTAAAAATATATTTTTATATTGTTAAAACGGATGTTGGACATCATTCTTTGTTTGTTCTTGGCACGTGTTCAGAAACAGAAATGTGTCAAAATAGCTTTATTTGCCTCCATTGGGCATAGTTCTCACCGGTCTGAATGATAGACCTCTTTTATCAGTGACAACTCATATACGTTGGATTTTGAATTGATATTGTTAGTTATAGACACTGTCATTCTCAGCACAAATACAGTTTAAGTTTAAAAGTTTTGGAGAAAAATAATAATTGTATACATCTCTAAACTCTATGTATTGGGGCCATTTTGTTTTTTTAATGTTTTTGAACACAGAATATGATTACTTTTACAGATGTGACAGGTGTTCTTCCCTTTTTTAACTGATGTTCTAAATATCTTTGTATTCTGGTAAAAGAAAGTGTTCATCTTCAAGAAAAGACTGGTTTCTTTACAAACTTAATTACATTTCTATTTGAATTACAGCTTAAGTAACTAATTTGATTAAACTGAAATGCGTTTAACTACAGTTAGATCCCTGTAGAAACACCAATAAGCGTAAGGAAATGTCAGATTATTCATGTTTTTGATTCAAGGTTGTGACAAATGAAACCTGGTAACTCTGGTAATAAAACACAAATGTATGATTGACCGTCTCAGTCGCAAAACAAAATGTATTCTCTCTCTCCATTGTATGCTCTTGGGCCTAAAGTACCCTCTAATTGGTTCCATTCCTGCGGTCTGCTATCATCTGTTTTGCAGCCTTATGACACGTGGATTTTCACTTTTCAAACCTAAGAACCACCCTTTTCATCAGGACAAGCGTGTGACTGGCTGAAAGCGGGTATTAAAACCTTACATGGACCAATGAACACAATCCACATCCATAGACGACAAAAGGACGGCGACTTCTCCAACTAAGGACCTGTCTTCTTCAAAGTAGTTGTCCAAATAGCTGCCAGAACAATGACGCTTACAATGAACAAGAAATGAACAAATGTTGAAAAGAAAAATACCATATTTGCAGCTCATGTGATGTACCAGGTCTAGATGCATGCAATAACCAGATTCTTTATGCGTCAAAGCCATTTAGTGAGTGTCAATACGCTCAGGCTTTGTTAGGAAAACTACAATGGTCCTAAAGCGACTGGCTGTTTATGACGATAGTTCTTTATTTATTTTAATTATCTGCTAAATTTAGGCTGAATGAAAACATCTCTGCAGCTCTAGACTTTCACAAAGGAAGGAGCGCATTGCTTTTGTCGGATAAACAACATACGAACCACAATGACATAGAGGACTTGGTCATTTGAGCCTCTAGCAGCCAAAAAATAACCGCAAGCTGCAGGGGTTTGGGGCGTTTAAGTGGGAATTGGTGGTTAAAAAGCTAATATTGAAATACGAGCGCCACTTCCGGGCTCGTCACCGCAGCGGCGATAGTGGATCGGGACGTCGGTGCGCGGATCAGCGGTGGAGCGGTTTCGGTTCTTGTGGACGAAGGCATGGCGGCGGGCAAAGCAGGCAAACACTCCTCTATATGGGACAATATGCGGATACGCTTCATCATATGTTTTCTAGGAGTGTTTGTCTGTTACTTTTACTACGGGATCCTACAGGAGACAATGTAAGTGTGCGTCAAAATGCAAATATATAATCGCGGGTTGACACAAAGTTCTTCGTGTCTTGCAAATCAATACATAATCATGTGTTACCTGCTTTCTATAAAGTGTTAAAAGCCGCCTATTGCATTGAGGTTGACCCACTTGGTATGCCTATTACATGAGGAACTGTAATATTGAGTTTCTTGATCCTCTTTTGTCATACAGTACGCAGATTAATGAGGAAATTATTTAATACATACACAGCATTGGATATTGGATCCCTTAAATCACGCTAAAATCCTTTAATTCATATTGTGCCTGGTCTGCCACTTTCTCCACCATGTAGACTCGCTGAAAGGGTCTCATAAAGATACTTATTAACAGAAACCTGACATCAGCAGAATATATTAAATTACACCTTTACGATCTAAAGGTAACTGTCAGTTGGCAAGAACCTGGAAATACCCGTAAAGGACGGTAATCTAGAGCATTTCGGTATGATTATCTCCTGCATACTAGGCCACTTCAACATCTACCAAGATTTATTCAATCATTTATTTGACAATCAGAACAGTACTGTACATTTCACCAGTTGTATTAAAACTTACAATATAGCCCAAAAATGTATCACAACAGTAACAAGAATCTATGGTATGGTAAAAAAAAACTACCTAAATCTTCAAACACACATTACATAATCATCATTAATACACAAACACATTAACAATCATAATTTACAAAAAGGCCAATTAAACTGGGTGTGTTGTTGACAGGTAGTTGTTGCACCTGTGGCGTTGTAATTGTCGCAGGAGTTTAGAAGCCCAGTTGGAAACGGTCTTATTGTTGTATTTATGACCTGAGGCTAAACTGGCTTTAGACAGTATCCTGCCTTTTGCCTCAGGCTCAGGAAATGATATGGTTTATCTAGTGGCATGCTGCTGAGTTAGTCATGCACATTTGAAATGGTAGAGCGATACATATAAGTAAAAAAACAGAATTGTGTTTAGTGTTTATTGAGTTTTTTTTTTTACATTACTAGGAATTTACTTCTGAAATTGGTGCATACGTACATAAAACACATGAGACATACAATACAGAGAAATACAATTTAATATACAACAATATATTATGAAAACAAAATACATTATAGAGTTTAATGAAGAGATCGGTGTCAGTTGTACTCATCTACTGTCAGTGCTGAAAGATTGAAGAGATGATCATCATGTTTTGTTTTTTTTACAGCACAAGGGGAGATTATGGTCATGGAGAAAAGTTCAGATTTGCCCGGACCTTAGTGTTCATTCAATGCATTATCAATTCACTTTTTGCTAGAATATGTGAGTATATGGGCTGTTATAACCTTGATTGGTAAAATTGTTTAGATTTGTTTAGATCCTACATTTTATACATTTCTATTTACAGTAATCCAGTTTTTCGAAGGCCCAAAGCCCGACCTCACTAAAAGCTGGCTCTATGCAGTGTGCTCCTTGTCGTATGTTGGGGCCATGGTGTCCAGTAACTCTGCATTACAATTTGTTAACTACCCCACACAGGTAATCTTAGATTACTATATTATAATTTATGTCATGATTTCTGCTGTGAACAAAATTATAATTTATTTGATCATTATAGGTGCTGGGGAAATCCTGTAAACCCATACCAGGTAAATAATTGTATGTATTTATATTTATTTCTGTTGTATCCAGATGTGGATTGAAATATACAGTTGCTGTTTCTGTACAATAAACAATATAGAAATGTATTGATCACATGCACGGTTATCAATGGTACAGAAAAAAATAGAAAAAAATAAACAATATATATAAGTATATATTGTGGAATTGGAGAATTATTTTGCCAGTAAGATGCATGGTGCAGTGTAAATATTAGCAGTCAGTTTTACATGAAGTCCTTTTTGCCCAGCTACAGTAAGAATGTTATCTCTGTCTTGTCTGGTGAAGGACAGAAAGGCTACCAACAGGGCCCTGTACAGAGAGTGAGTGTGTACATACTGTATGTGACATGTTACAGCATGTTTGTTTGCACACGGAGGAGGCTATCTTTGCCGCTCTGCTCTCTGTAGATAGACACAGTCACCATCCATATGTTTCACTCTCAGGGCAGAATAACTGTCTCCATGCCAGAGTTAGACCATCTCAGGTCTCAGAGGTGTCACTGCAGTTATTTCAGAATCACAATCCCAATGGCCAAGTATGAATTGTGAATTACAATGCATCTCAATAAGTTCAAATATTGTGTAATACTCTATTTAAATGTTTTAATTCAATGTGAAATGGAAAAATGTAAATGAAACATTTCAGCCATTTTCATTGAGATTATAATAAAAAAAATATTAAAAATTAAAGTCAACATAAAAAATTACAAATGCTTGAATCATTTGGCATTTAAAAGTATTGAATTACTTAATTAATCTTTTGCTATATTCAAATGTATTGAGATGCATCTGTACATACAAGGTGTTTTCAGCACTGTGATCCTTTAGACATAACACATACAGTAAATACAAAAAAGTACAATGAAGTACAGAGTAAAGTATTGGGATGAAAACTGCAGTATTACAAATGTATTTCTCTAAAAGAGGTTCACATATGTGTTGTGTTTCAGTGATGATCCTTGGTGTGACCATACTGAGGAAGAAATACCCTCTTGCTAAATACCTGTGTGTGCTGCTGATCGTGAGCGGTGTGGCTCTGTTTCTGTACAAACCAAACAAGAGCTCAGCTGTTGCAGACGACCATGTTTTTGGGTTTGGAGAAATCCTTCTGGTGGGTTCTTTTCATTCACCTCTAATATCATATGATCCCTGTATGTCTATGGCTCACCGCTTCACTGACATACTGTAGGCCAGTGGTTCTCAAACTGTAGTGCGGGTACAACTGGTGGTACACAGGCTCATTTTGGTAATGGGGGGATTAAGTTAACTGTTTTATGTTTTATGCATTGTTTAGTCCACATTAGGTCCCTATTTAGTCTTGGTTTAGTGCATTATTGCATTGCTCCTATTTGATTACAAGGTTTGAGAACTGCTCATTTAGCTGAAGGTAATTGTATTTGAAACACTATTATTATTCTTGTCTCAGCTGGTCTCTCTAACACTGGACGGTCTGACTGGTGTGGCCCAAGACCACATGAAGGCCCGCTTCCAGACCACAGCCAACTACATGATGCTGAATATCAATCTGTGGTCCACTCTGGTGCTGGGACTAAGTGAGTTCACTGACCCTCTGCCAAACTCACAAATAAATAAACATCAAACTGCCAGGAACAACTGGGGTTCCCCTTCAACCAACATCACTAGGCTTTTCACTGATTGTAACAGCTGCAGCCAGAAAGAAGAAAATAATGAGCCATATCACCGTGTTGTGGTTAGAGACTGCCAAAATTAGGACACAATGTGTTTCAATACAAAATCTGATATACTAATTATCTGGGTTCAAGCTGTTAAACAGAATATAGATATTATGGCATTGCATGACATTAAATGACACAGCAAGGTTTTCAAGCAAGATTTCATCTATGTGCACATTGTGTAGCTGCCTAAATTTTAAAATGTATTATTCATTATTTTAAAACAGAGCAATTAGTGTCCCAATGTGAGAGTGTCTCTCTGTGACTAGCTAGCCACTGTCAGGGTGTATACCACTTAAGGCCCATAGATGCTAGAGATGCAGTCCAGTCACCCACAAACCCTTATAGAAGAAGAAAAAGTGATGAAGATGATGACAAACTTAAATGAGTAACTTTAAAGGGTAAATGCTGTTTGTATTTGATTGTTAATTGTCTATATGTCTAAGGTGGAAATCATGAAAATCAAGAAAAGCTAAATTCTCTAATATAAGTCTTAATATTGCTTTAACCTAAATGCACCTACAGTAGTGTTTCCCAAATAAACTTTTCAAACAGTAACCAGCCATTAAAGGGGACTTGGTAAATGGATACTACTATGACACAGCTACTAAACATAGTACAGACATTAAACACAAAGCAACTGTATTCAAGGCTCCCCTTTAAGGCTCTCGGGAGGCCAAAACTCATTAATTCAGTTAAGGCAAAGTGTTCAGTGTTATCGTTATATAGAGATAAGAAATAACCAAACCTCAAAGTGGTCTGCTCTTGTGAGGAGGCTTCCATAATACACTGAAAAAAGAGCAAGGCACATAAAACAAATGCAGCATAATGAGCAGTTTCTAAGGCTAGGCACTAATGGGCGGTGAGATAAGGATCAAAAGGTCAAAGCCAATATAAGAACTGAGAAACTGTTAGCGTTTATATAACAAGCTAATTGGCTAGGCCTCCTATCTCTTAGTATATGCTCTGTACGCCTTTTTATAGCAACTTTTAATTTCCCAAAGTTAAATGTGAGAGAAACTTTTTAGCACTTGTTAGTATTATTTCAGACTAAGCAGGTAGCAAAACTATTTAACTTTATACTAGGTGTCTTGATTTATGAAAAATTATGAACATGTACCATTACTGCTTTAGGCCACTTGGGGGTGCCAGATACCCACATAATAAACTCCAAATCCACCCGTCTCATAATTGAATGTTTTGGAAAAGGGATGGTGATAAATTAATTTTGAACATGTCTGCTTTATGTTTTCTTGTAGCTGTGCTGTGGACAGGAGAGGTCTGGGATTTTCTGAGTTTCACTGAACGCCACCCGAGCATCATCTACAATATACTTCTCTTTGGGCTGACCAGTGCTTTGGGCCAGGTGAGTTGCAAAACTGCAGAAAATGTTGGTTGTACTGCAAAAATATTCAAATTCACAGAAAAAAAATGTCCAGAAAAAGTATACTAACCTTCGTTGTTCTTTTCTAGACATTCATCTTTATGACGGTTGTCTACTTTGGGCCCTTGACCTGCTCCATTGTCACAACCACAAGGAAGTTCTTTACCATCCTCGGCTCAGTCATCCTGTTTGGAAACGTTTTAAGCTCAATGCAGTGGGTTGGCACCATCCTGGTCTTCTTAGGTGAGAGAAAAATTATGTAAAACACTATATTTGCTGTAAAGTAAACAATATAGTGTATACTATAGTTTGAATAATAATCAGGGTCCTAATTTGTGACTCTTTATGCTGCTATATTTTATTTAATTATTTAATTATATTTCTGACAAAATTAATATTGAAACCTGTATTTACACAAAACCTTGTTATTGCCAACCTTTTAAAAAAAAAGTGTGTTTTGTTTTTTGGCCAAAAGCCAGTTTTTAGATTAACACGTTTGCCTTTGCATTTCTTTTATGCTACTGTACATTACCTGAGGATTAGTGACGGAGTAAATACAGTTAAAGCTGTTAACTTCTGTAAACTGGGACATTTACTGTTATTACAAACAATTCGGTCTCTGTTTGGGGAATAATTCTGCTTCCCACACAAGCCATTTGGCTCTGGTAAATAATGCAATGTGAATAGCTTGAGGGGATTCTGCAAACCTCAGTGAAAAATGCCAGATAGATGCGCACAATGTTTTCAGTTGTACACAATCCAAAGCAGAACGCTTAGTTACCTGCTAAGTTTTCCCTTGGTATTTAATCACATCTTTGATTTTGATTTTCTTTCAGGTCTTGGATTTGATGCTAAATTTGGCAAAACTCCCAAGAAGACAACACACTAAGACATCAGAACACAAGAGAAATGCAAGTGAAGAAGCACTCTATAGCCTGTATCCCAATTTCCAGAAGCCATTGTTTATGAACATAAACACATCTATTTGGCCAGGTTTTAACTGTATAAAGAGTCCTGGATTTGAACGCCATCAACTTTTGTGTTCTCTTGCTGCTGGAAGGACACGATTTTGTTGGGATCATGTCTTGAAAAACTTGAGCCAGTAACAACATTAGATTAGGATTTCTAAAGGACTTTGTGGCGGCTGCATGACACGAGCGAAAGATACTGTATTTTCTAATACCAGCTCACCTCTTTAAAAACATATTCAACCAAACATGGCCTAAAAATACATTTCCAGCATTTAACCCGTGAACATGTATTTAGTAAAGCCAAGTAGTCATGGTTTACAAATGTAGAACTGTCTTGTTGATTTGTTGAAAAACATGTCATGTCATTTATAAAATACAGATGGTTATATATGTAGCCTCCTGAGACTTACTCTTACAAAATTTGTCCTTGAAGTTACTTTCAAAATGTCAAAAGGAAATGTATTCACAATCAATATTACCTTTTGTATTATAGAAACGCAACTGAAGGTATTGTTAATCTTAAAACAAGAGGCTTTTACATTTTTTAAGCAAAATCAACAGAAAGCGTTTCACAGAAAACATTTGCAAGATTTTTCTTCTCGTATGCCCCTCATATGCCCCTCGTATACCGCTTATATGCCCCTCATATACCCCTCATATACCCCATCATATGCCCCTCATATACCGCTTATATACCCCATCATATACCTCATCATATGCCCCTCGTATACCCCTCTTATGCCCCTCGTATGCCCCTCGGATACCCCTCGTATGCCACCATATGCTTCTCATATACCCCTCGTATACCCCTCTTATGCCCCCATATACCCCTCATATGAATTTTGCCTGTCAAGTAGTGATAGTAGGTGAGAAAAATAATGTAATGCATAGAATACTCACATTATCATACCTTTTTATATAAGATCAGAAACCTGGTTAATTTAAACGTTATAAAGGGACTCAAAAAATCATCGTTAATGGAGCTCCAATAGTACATTTCGTGAATATAACTGGAGTAGATAAAAGAGCTAAAACTGCAGTTGTGGCAGAATAAAACAGATTTTATCGAACAGTAAGCAGCATGACAGCGGGTGATGAAACAGCTGAGACCAAGCCAAATGCTTTTGTTTTGGATACAATTTGAGCTGTAAATTTTTGCCCGATTAAAATCTTTGGACAGAATACCTCTTGTTTTATAAATGTAAGCGGTTGTGTAAAAAGTAAAACACTTATATGAATACACATGTCCTGATACAAAATCTGCATATATACATTTAATCTGACCAATGTTGTTGATATTTTGTACTTCAGTCGTTCAGGCAGTCTGGTTAGCATCCTATGGAGGAGCTCCTCGCGGGCCTTCGCTCTTCCGCCCGTTTCTCAGCTAAAACTACTACGCCTTTTGGCACTGCTCTCACTAATCCGTTTATTTCTGTACAAATTCCGATAAATCAACAGCTCAAGCGGTCAAAATGTTGGCTACAGTCCGCAGACAACTGAAACATCACCCAGCCGTAAGTACTATCCGGATAGTTTAAGGAAATTCACCCTAAAATGCCTTGACTTAAAACTTTTGACTGTTTTTGTGGCTAACTTAGCATAGCATCACTTGTTAGCTATGGTGACTTTGACCCGAGTGACCTAGGCAATATTTTGATAATTTTAACAATTTTACCCATCAGACATCGATATGGTTACTCTATACACAATCTTATCGTGATGAGTAGCATTAATATTTGGAGTTGAAGTCATTTCAGGTAAATATTAGCCCAGCGCTGAGGGTCTAGCTACTTGTTAGCAGGTCAGGTGGCTAACTAGCAATGGTTAACCGTCAGATGTCAGCTTTCACAAATGCAACTTCAAAGTTTTGGTTTGTTCCAACTTGCTTTGTCTATGTACTGTTAAATTTAGTTAAGAAATAACAAGTGAACATCGTCAAATATTAACCAACCTCCGTAGCTTGTGGTAACATGTATTGGTGATATTGTTGTTACTGGTGGTTGTTGAGAAAAGACTCAAATAACAGTTAAGGCTTTAGTTTAAGGACATGTCTGTGACCTTTGACCTGGACAAGTATTCTCATGGATTTTGTCTTATTTCTTTCAGCTCATCCCTCTCTTTTTCTTTATCGGAGGCGGTACAGCCATGTCCATGATGTACCTGGCTCGCCTGGGCCTGAGAAACCCTGATGTCAGGTAATGTCTGAGTCGTGCATTTGATCTAAAAGTAGAAATTACGTGGCGCTTCACAAAGTTTGATTCTGTCTTTGCAGCTGGGATCGCAAGAACAACCCAGAGCCCTGGAACAAAATGGCCCCAACTGACCAGTACAAGGTGTGCCTCATCGTGTGCCAGCGTCTGGGTTACACATTTAATCAGGGATCATTTATTTGTCTTTGCCAAACTTAGTTCCTGAGCCATGGATTACTGTTTGGGTTTGATTAATCACACCGTGTAATCTTGTTAAGGCTGACTTTAAGAAACAAATCTGATAAAGTAATTAAGTGTCTGGCGCTACATTGAAACTGACACATTTCAAAGTTTATTAGAAGTTAACTTAATTCTTACCGTCTAATTGTTTGTTTGTCGTGTTTTTGCACTAATGATTGTATGTCCTCTGTTTTTAGTTCTATGCTGTCAACATCGACTACAGTAAACTGAAGAAGAATGGCCCTGACTTCTAAGAGAATTTCGACTGGACCAAAAGCATGAACATCCACAAAGCCCTCATGAGCAAAACCGCACAGCTCCTAATCCTCCTCCAGGGTCTGAATCTGGCATAACCGCACAATTATGCTTATTTAATTTCCGTCTTTAGATTTCATTGACCTTTTGTCTCTTTTATTTCATTTTATTTGACTGTTTGTCAATAAAGTGAAAGAGTGTTTTCGCCTCCAATTTGCCTCATTTCCTTAATTTAGAATTTCAGTTCACACACATGAATTTCCATTTGCATGGACACATTTTCTTTCTGTTTACTGTTACATCACGCACCAATAAATATGGCCTTTTTCACCTCATGTCACCCATGCCCTGCTTTCAGCTGCCAAGAATTGTGTGCCGCTATTCTTGGCTTTAGTTCAGAGCGTTATCAGGGAATGGGTAGTGAATACCCTGGTTGTATTTGAACAGGGGGCTCCCTCTAGTGGCAGTGGTGAAAATATTTCAAGTTGGCCTTAATTCACTGAGCTGCAATGAAGCACTCCACACAAGGTAATACATTTTCACAACAAAACCATTACATTTAACATGCCGATAAACCTATGATATAAGTTGGAACATATGTAATACTAATTTAGTTATAATTCAAGACAGAAGCGTGTTTATTCATAAATGTCTGTTTGAATAGTCGTGTCCACGGTACGTCTCCTGCAAGCTCAAGATAATGATGGAAGAAAGTGGCATAATGGGACCTTGTATTGCTTAATTAAGGTATAGGACTTATTTTGCTATTCAATTTAGTATCAACCTAATTACTCTCCACAATTGACATATGCTCCACACCCGCTTAACTGGAAGCCACTCTCAGGACAATAGGAGATGTTTCTTCATATAAAATACAATCGCTCTCGAGCAGATAGGTTTGTAAATGTCAACAGTGTGTGCCTCGTGCAGCTCAGAGGAATGTGACAGATGAGCCGCCGATGCAGTGCTGTAAATGTCAAGGAGACCTTCATATTTCAGTATAAGCCACATATTTTTAACAACCCTCTCCAAAGCTGTATAGTGCACACCTCTGTCTGTGTTCACCTGCAAAAATCTAAATTATCTACTGCCAGTGCCACAATATAATGTAGCACTTTCCATTTAGGATATCTTGAATTGTTTTTGAAAGGACCCCCTCTTGTTATCTGGCAACAAAATAACAGCATTCAGCTTGAACAATGCCCATTTTACAAAGTGTCTACTGTCCGTGGAGAGATGTTTGTAAATACCTCAAAGTCATTTTTCTCTTATTGGAAACTTATTGAAAGTAAGTGACCCACTGTGTGTCTGGACTGTCATAGCTGGAGAGAAAGCTTTGTCTGGTCAAGTAAGTAAGGTCCTGAATCTAAAGACATATTTTACTTAACAGTTTTGTTCATTTGAAATATTTCTCCTGAATGTGAAAATCTGTTCAGTGTTATCAGGGATTTTCTACAATTTTAATTCAACCACTGTTTTTGTAACTGAATTTCTAAAATGAAAATAAAACAAGTTCAACAACTGTGCTGTCCTTTGTATAAGCCATCTCAAGCCTGGTATGGCATTGTTGCTATTTTGCTAAATGATTAATAAATTCATGTTGTTTTGTATTATGATTATCAAAATACCCTATTTCATGACCCTGGCCAGCCTCACCCCAATTTGTTGTTTTTCTGTGTGAGCACCCAAATGAACGATGCAAAGTATTGGCTAATGTTCCTAAGAATAAACCGATTTTCTAAAGGCATTCTTTCTTCAGTTCTTGAGAGATTTTCAAAGCAAGCAAAAGAGCCTTGAAAGATGATGGTGATGGAAAGTCCAAGGACAGATAGTTTGTTCAATACTTACAACAAGAACTATTGGAAACTTTTAAAATGTCAGTTTACATTTCTAGGCTTCTACACAGTACTTTGGATTGTTTCAATTTACAACTATATATGCTCACTGGCCACTTCATTAGGTAGACCCATTCAAACACTTATTGTGGCAGACAGCTAATCAGCCCATCATGTGGCAGCAGCTCAATGCATATTGGCTTGAACATAAAAGGGGAGCTGGCCTATTTATTATATTAGCGAAACAACGATATTATGGAATCACGTTGGTCCGCGTCCTAATCCGCAGATCCTAGCTGTGAACACGATAACTCAAAAACAAATTGCCGGATCAGATTCAACATTTGCACACAGGTGCATACCATAAAGACGCCGAACTGTATCGATTTGGGTACTGCTTCGATGAATATTAATAAAGTAATTAATTAATAATGGGCCAAAACTGTGAGTTTTTGCTGGATCTTTTTCAACTGTTGCACACAGATACATATCATGAAGATGCAGAACTGGATTGAATTTGGTACATCTTCGATTAATGACAATTAAATAATTCACAAATTAATGTTTTGATGCACTTTTATTGAGCCAATAATCCTGCTGAACGAAATCGCCTGAATTTTGGCACAGTGATCTGGGCAATTGTATACTTATTGTACATAGGCACATTACAGAGGTCAAATAAAGAATGCCTCTATAGCGCCCCCATGTTTATGACCCCTATGGGACCCTGGACACACTTACTTTGGCAGAGAG